>JARQZK010000772.1:225000-265000 GCA_030704885.1 Cynegetis impunctata
ATTTTGTATGTTTTTTTTCAGTGGGATTCTGAGATTCAACCAGTTAATATTATAACTAGTAAAAGCGGAAAAAGATGGATTCCATGGAGGAAAATGTTGTTCACATTTGGAATCGCTCTAACTATTAGTTTTAAATTATTGAGTGTACCATTATTTAGGTTCCGAAAATAGTTCTTTTTGTGATATTATTTATGATATAAATTGGTTCAATTTTTCAAACATTAGTTGCATTCTTCCTTCCAAACTGAAATTGATTCTAATGTATATTAGAATAATAAATTTTCTTTATTATCTTTAAACACTCAACTAGAAAGTTTGTAATTACATGTTGAAATAATTATGATACGGAAGTTACATAAAAGTTGATTTGAAAATAATTTTTATTGATTATAAATAACTTACAAAAATTGTATAATTCATACTCTACATATGATGTCGTCTACACATAGAACATAAGCCATCACAAATTAAACAACTGAAACAATTCGTTAGTAAATTTTTAATTCTAATAAATATTTATACTTTTGATCTTTAACAATATTGCAGATAATTTAGTTAGGCGTTCCACATTCAAAAAAATTTACTCCCAAAAAGCTTCTAAAAGCTGGTGCTGAAATTTTGTGATAACTGTGTTTAACCCAAATGTTTCTGAAGCACATGTGATTAAAGGTATATTGTCGTGAATATAAACTAAATCTTCAGAACGAAAAATCAAGTTTATGAGTAATCAACAAGATAGTTTCAAACTACTACACTTGTGCAAAAATTAATAAAAAATTATGAATATCTGCAGATATTTGTTTCTTCAATAATTTATTTCTTTGTTTCATTTAGTGTTGAATTGGAATATACGTTTCACCAGCTGTAATGGCTGGCAATGGAGCCTCTACGGTTAAAACGCCATCTTTACTGAGGGAACTCTTTATTTGCTCTGGGTTTGTACCTTTGGGAAGAAGAAATTCTCGGTTGTACTCTCTATATACGGATTTTGATTCCGACTTCTCTTCGTGTTTTGCGTGTACCTGAAAAAATAGGGCAGTTAAAAGGATAATTTTTCAAATTTATATATTTTCATTATAGTTAATTAACTAGTGAGCGGCCCGATTCGAGAAAATATAAATCACCGAACCCCGATGGGTGTCACGCCACTGTCCGCCGCATAGCTGTCACATACCTAGCCGTCGTAGGGAGTCAGCTGATTCCGTACGCGGGAACTCGTTACTACAACGCGATTGGGCCTCGCGCGCCCGGTAACTTTCGAAACGAATGAAAGCCCTCCAATTACTCGTTCGAAAGCCGGTCACGTGAATTCGAGACCATGTGAAGCGAAAATAGTTCTTAAGCGTCCGGAATGCAGCCGTTTTAGCGAATTTCGGAGAAACTTTAAACGTTCGATATCGAAAATCGGCGTCTCGGATCGAGGCGAGACGTAGTCTAAGCACTACGGAAAGGACGCGGGCGATCGACGGGGCTCTTCGGGCCCCGCGATTCGGGGCCGACCTCCTTATCTCGGCTTCATAAGTTTGCCAAAATGCGGCCTTCGGCCTCATGCATTTTGGGAAGTCGAATTTGGCGAAGCAATTATTTATTTAGTATTATATACTAGTGAGAGGCTCCCCCGCCTATTAAATAGATCCGTGAAAACTATAGATCGATGAAAATATAGTTTCCCGAACCACGATGAGTGCAAAGCCTGTCCCTGCCTCTGTCGAACGGTACGCGACGCGTCAAGGGCTGAGCCCGTCCCTGCCTCTGTCGAACGGGCGCGCCATCTGCTCACGGTCAATCGTAGTTTGTGCGGAATCGGTAGAATCGGTAGAATACTACTATACTTCGAAACTTCTCGATAGAATTCGACCCGTCCAACTGTCGGCTCGAAAGGCGGTCACGTGAATTGAAGTCCATGTGAAGCGAAAATAGTTCTTAAGGGTCGGGAATGCAGCCGTTTTCGCGAATTTCGGAGAAACGTTAAACTTTAAACGTTCGATATCGAAAATCGGCGTCTCGGATCGAGGCGAGACGTAGCCTAAGCACTACGGAAAGGACGTGGGCGATCGAGGGGCCCTTCGGGCCCCGCGATTCGGGGCCGATCTCTTTATCTCGGCTTTATAAGTTTGCCATAATGCGGCCTTCGGCCGCCTGCATTTTGGGAAGTCCAAAATGGCAAACCAATTATTTATTTAGTATTATATACTAGTGAGAGGCTCCCCCGCCTATTAAATAGATCCGTGAAAACTATAGATCGATGAAAATATAGTTTCCCGAACCACGATGAGTGCAAAGCCCGTCCCTGCCTCTGTCGAACGGTACGCGACGCGTCAAGTTCTGAGCCCCTCCCTGGCTCTGTCGAACGGGCGCGCCATCTGCTCACTGTCAATCTGTAGTTCGTGAGGAATCAGGTAGATACTACGATCTCGTTGGGCCTCGCCGTGCCGAAACTTCTCGATAGAATTCGACCCGTCCAACTGTCGGTTCGAAAGGCGGTCACGTGAATTCGAGTCCATGTGAAGCGAAAATAGTTCTTAAGCGTCGGAAATGCAGCCGTTTTCATGAATTTCGGAGAAACGTCAAACTTTAAAGGTTCGATATCGAAGATCGGCGTCGCGATCGGGAACGGGACATAGCCTAAGCACTGCAAAAAGGTCGGTGGCAAAAGACGGGGCCCTTCGGGCCCCGCGATTCGGGGCCGATCTCCTTATCTCGGCTTTATAAGTTAACCATAATGCGGCCTTCGGCCGCCTGCATTTTAGGAAGTCCAAAATGGCAAACCAATTATCTATTTAGTATTATATATTATACGCCCTTTTATTTTTGTGTATTAAATGACACTTAAATTCTTCAATCTGCAGCGCGTACGATACACAATTACACATAGTACTTGTGATGAGAAATTCATTAGAAATTTAATGATTGATCAAATCAATCCTCTAACATCGAATTCCCCTTCATCCTTTAAGGGAGAATGTTAGAAAATTCGACACATTATCGAAATACTAGACGGTATGTTTAGTTTTGCTCCTCAACGAGCTCATCAGTAGTCTCAACTCCATCTATCGAGTGGGCAATGACATCGAATCCTCATAACTACCTCATAGTTCTTAAGAAGAGCACTTATAACGTGCGAACAAGTCACAGGGTTGATTTGATTGATCATCAATTTTTCAAATGAATTTCGTAAATTATATTTTCTCGATTTTTTGCAATAACAGGCTTTTTCATGGAAATAAATGATTTTATCATCTAATAATGGTTTTCAATCATTTTTTATGGGTTAATGTTATGCTCACTTACCAATAGTTTATTGTCAACGGTTTTTACAACAATTTCTTCTGGTGCATACTGGCTAACATCAAATCTTAATTTCAAATGTTTGTTGTCTCCGTCGTGCTGTACCAATGGAGAATTCAAATCATCAATCCAGGTCCTGACCTCACCAGGTCTTTGGGCAATATCTGAGCCAGTGTTTTGCGTTGATGTCGTTGTGCTACAAGTAAAAACAAACTTGCTGTTAGTTGTTGACAATTTCCAGACAGACAATGAATATGACTTGAGGAGACATATGACCTATTATGTGTGCTAAATAAGGGGTACAAATAAAGAAATTCGAAATTCAGGAAATGGAACATTTGATCAACAAATTAGAGAATGATTTCAAGTAGTGAAATTTTCCTAAAATAAATAGAGGGATATATGAAGAAATAACATCAATATGATCTGCTTTTTTAAAACGGGTAATTATGCTTTGGTGTACTGTTGCCAAATACTGAAAATAACCAAGCTTCAAGTGCTCAACATTCCTGATAAATGATGCACCTAGCTTTTCGGTGTGAAAATTGAGTGCCAATATTAATTCAACTTATGAATATTTTTAGCCGGACTGTGTACACATTAATATATCATCTAATAGTTGAATAGATTCGCAAATTTTGTTAGAAGCAATCAAAGCATGGCTATTTATCGAGTCGATAAAAAGCTGAAATACAAACCTGGACGTCTCGCTTGACGTCTTGCCTCCAGAACTAGTTGACTCATAGTTGAAAGACATGCAAATATTAAAAGCTGTGTTAGATTGTTAAGTAGGAAGCAGCATCTATAATTGCGATTGAAAAATTTCATTGTATAAATTATATTAACAACAATATACATCAGATTTATTGTTTGAATTCAATACATATTATTTTGGGAGTTATTTCGCCAAAACATTACACCATAAGGGAGAACCAACGGAAAGTTGGATTAATAGAGGATCATAATTATTCTATCCCTTTCCACATAAAGTTTCAAGACATTGAGAGTGTATACTCGCTCTTAAGTCTCTTCACTAGATAGTCTATATATATATATATATATATATATATATATATATATATATATATATATATATATATATATATATATATATATATATATTATATATATATATTCACCGAGATATTCACTATACTTTAGGTTTGACTCAAAATATTTCTAAATGCTTGATGTTCTTCATACACCAACACAAGAATTATTATGAAGGATTTGTGAATAGGAATCAATCCAGAAGAAGAAAGAAACCCTATTTATATCCTCTATTCTATATAATCAGAGCCTGAACCAAAATGCCGATAAATACACATTTATATCAGTATATAATATTTATCTAGAAAATTATTTCACTTTCAAAGTTATTAAATTTATACTTCATTTGAAAGTGCAATTGAGAATGGGTATTATATATAAGGTGTTCTATAAGAACATGTGAAATTGAAATAACATTAGGTTTTTAATGATCTTCTAATAGACAAAGCGCTTCATTCTTGGCCCTAAGTATAAAAACATATTTGCACTCCCTTATGAATCACTAGATCCAGATATTCTCGGAATTGATATTTCACGCCCAGTTTATTTCAAAGACAGCCAATGCATTATTGGTGCCAAAGTTAATTGTAGGATAACTTTTCGTGGGAAATGTCTTTATTTAATTGGTAACTACCATTTTGTATCGTACTGAAGGAATGAGTCATCATGTTATATTTGGTTGTTTCGAAAAAATTCTTTCAAAGGGAGTAGCACTACACCACCTGTCGAAAGCTTATTTGAAATTGACAATTTTGCAAAAATTCAAAATTAGCGAAGCAGGGGGTCTACCGAAAAGCGGGGAAGTGGTTTAGACAAAAAAGTTAGGGGAGCTTTGCTTTATACAAATAGCGAGGTATTGTTTAATATCTAAAATTAATTTTAATATGTCGTCAATGAAAATTTTTAGTCAAACGAAATACCTAATGACGTTATGTTTACTCTTATTGTACCTACAATCAATATTTAGAGGTCTGGAGGCCTCGGAGCAACAAAGGAGTGGAGTTCCCTGGCCCCAAATTATTTTCCAAATAAAATGAACAATTTTTTTTCCAATAATAATAATTTATTGAAAAATAAACCAAGTATAGATTCTTTTATTCTTTAATAAATATATAAATATAATCGGAAACAAAAATTATCTGAATTTAAATTTTAGCATTAACTAACGGAAGTCTCATCTATAGTGGGCCCCTTTTTTGTGGAATCCCAGGGGCTGCCCTAAATCCGGCCCTGCCTACAATGCTCATTAAATTTCTTTCGAAACAACGAACAATGTCCAACAAACAATAAAAATACACCAATAACTTGTTTTGAATAACTTGAACGAATTGAATCACAGCTCAAATGAACTCCTACAACTATCTCGGTTATTTTAAGAACAACATGATGACGACATATTTTCCAGAGAATTTCATTCTGCCGCACACGACGGTTTATTCAGATGGCGGCATTTAATTAATCGAATGGAACGTATACAAATTCCTGCGCGATTTGATATTAATAATCTGAAATTCTTCGACGTTATAGAACAATACGGTACAAAAAATGAATATTTGAAACATTTGCCCTCATTGTCTGTTAAAATCAAATTAGTTGATGGATATGTTTCGGTGGAAACTTTCTGATTGTAGTTTATTTTTATAGTTTGTGTTTTCAATTGGAGTGAAAATATGAAAAGTCTCATCATACGTTCAATTGAAGTATCGAATTACTTGCGCGCTGCGTTGTTCAAAACAATGATTTTTTCTACTCTACCGCAAGTCCAACCAGTAGCTGTAGAGGTATTATCAACATTATATGAATATGAGTTCAGAGGCACCGAATTATAAAAAATATTGGGGGGTCATACCGGGGGAAATTTTCCAGTTTCAAAGTTTTTTTAAGCATTTTAGAGTCATATGATCAACATTAGAACCCCGAAAACTCGACTTTCGATAACTCGACACTCCGGGAAACTCGACAAGCCTGACACATTTTTTGGCTTTGAAAAACGAAACACACATGGTATTGCCGTAAAATGCTAATTTAATTTAGAGTAATAATTATGCTTTTAGACTATTACAGAGCAGTGAATATATAGCTCTGAAAAGACTGAAATTATGTTTTAATAAATCCTAAACTATCATTAAAAGAATAAACATTAAATATTGCTGTCGCACAGTAATAGCACTTTGATTAATAAGTGAAACAACTAATTTAAGCATACTTTGAATAAGTCTCAGGGTTCATTAAATAAAAACAATATTTCAAAGTTAATGCTTCAAAAATATTTGAGTACCTATTATAAAATATGAATAAAAAAATATGTGAGTATTTGAAAATAAATAATACAGTACTCTAGTAATATAGTAATACAGTACTGAACTAGTACAGTACAAATATCTCGAAACTGAAAATTTAACATTCTGTATGTAGGTACTTAATTCTGTATTTCATAAAGATTTTTAATATTGCTCTAAATTAGTAAATGATTAAAATGAAAAATGCCAACATAATTTTGTGATTTCACAACGCATGATACAACTAATAATTTTCTTAATTTATTTTGGGTAAGAGCGGCGCCCCAACTAAAGTTTTGAGGGGACTCGGACCCCCTCGGGCCCTTAGGAGTCGGCGCCACTCTTACATTGTTGCCATGATATTAAACAGTTGTATTGGCGTCTTCTGGTATGACTCTTGAATTTTGAGGTATTGACAGTGGCGGATTTAGACTTGCTGTCCCCCTAGGCCCCGTTTGACGCGCCGCAATTTTTGATGAAATTAATTTCATCAAGTTTATTTTATCGCAATACAATTGTTAAGCTACAGTTCCACCGGATCTTTGGGAATATTTTTTTTGCTGTTGCGTGTTTCCGTAAATGTTCCTAAATATTCCTTAAAGTGTCTTTATGTTTCGGCAACAAATGTTGACTGTTCCAACTGCAGCCGGTTTTCATTTTGAGCGGTAAACTTCAAAAGAAAATAGTGTAAACAAATCCGTGTTGCCATCGCAGTGGAAACGTATCGAGAACGCAACTAGTAATATATATATATATATATATATATATATATATATATATATATATATATATATATATATATATATATATATATATATATATATATATATACAGTGTGTTTAAAAAAAAACTTGGATTTGAGATGTCATAATTCTAAATTTCTGAACGGTGTACGGGGGAGAACAAAAAATAGAAATTTTGATCAAGAGTAAAGTACTTTCATTTTCGACATTATTAAAAAAGTTTATTTGAAAAAGTTTAAATTTGAAAACGATATTCAGATTTGAAATCACAGCCACCTATTCAACAAAATAGAAAAAAATCCCACTTTGAGGTAACGTTATAGGTACCTAATTAAGTGATCGTAAACTTGGAGTTATTCGTAACAACTTAAATAAAATAAGAAAGTATTCTTATAATTGAAATAAACCTAAAGAAAGACGATATCTTAAATTTCAATTGGACAGTTCGAATTTAAATATTTAATTATTAAATGATTATGTCTCTCAATATTTGCTTTTCATTGTCACCTCTATACGAAATAACGAAGGTTAAGAAACGCCAACAAGAAAATTCACTCAATGTTTAGTGAAAATAATGTTTTATAACTAAAGTAAACATTACGTCATGAGGTAATATTTATATTTTGGGATGAATCATCATAATTATTATCGAAGGTCGTGCGAGTTGTAATTCCAACATGACTGGTGGAATCTGTGACGTTAGGATTAACACAAAGGTATAATGCGAATGTAACTGAGATTCGAACTGCACATTTGAAACACAGGATGTCACTGTAATAAGTCAGACAAAATTGTTATAGAAATAACGAGTCAACCCTATTTTCGTTAAATTGCATGGAACAATAATGTTCATGCAAGTTACTTATCTACCTTGGCAAATTCTATTTTTAGTTGTATTTTACCAGTGCCGGATTAGCCACGTAGCAAGAGTAGCAAATGCTACGCGCCCCGCGAATTGGGGGGCCCCGCGCTCCAAAAAAAATAAGTTTAGATTAGCGTAAAATATCTTGCATGCCTTAAACACGAAGCCCTTAGCCACTTCCACCTGAAAATCTGAAACTCGATTTATAGTAGGTACTGCAAAACTAACAGAGAAATTCCCTGATATTGTCATCGATCGAGCTAGTCGTAAAACTCGAACAAATAAAATAGGATTCTAGTGAGTATTAAACTATTAGAATTTGATGTACATTTATATTTGGCACAACGTGAAGAACTGTAGAAAGCTCTTTAGATGTGAGCCATTCTTGAGAAAAATTGTTTTTAGATCCAGTTTTTCGAGCTGTTCGGGTCTTTGAATAAGCTTCGAGTATAGGTACTGTTTTAGGAACTAGTTCTCGATATTTGAATACTAAACGGCAATATTAAAAACTAGTGCAGAATAAGGTTGCTAAGGTTGTATGTTTGATTCACATTGTTAGTCTAGCATTGTATTTTAGTTGCAACAGTTTACATTCCACCATATTATTGTAACACTAACACTTGTGACCCCCTGGCGAATGAAAACAGTTTCTAGTCAGTTCTCATGGCTCAACCCCGATCAGCTAACTAACCGTTTGTTGGCTCAAATAGCTTTCACAAGTATCATTAATGTGATTTACTTACACGAATATAAATTTGAATTTGATTGTTCGTATGTGACTCTTATTGTACCTAATGAATATTTAAAATAATATACGTTTGAACTATTTTATTACCATAGTTTGAAAAAAGCCAACCAATTTGATTTGTAAAAGTTATAAAAAAAATATAGGGAGTTTATTTCAAAAACTGGTATAATTACACGCACACAGATATACGTGTTCCTACATAGCCGCTCCGGGTTGTCACGCACACACATTTTCGGTTTCATTCTCTAATCTGAGTGTAATACCATAAACTTGAGAACCTAAAGCAAACGACTGGGTCTCTTGGCCGAATTTGCTACAGGCCCCACGCTGGCTTAATCCGGCCCTGTATTTTACCTTAAAATAATATAATATTGCAGTCTCGATTGCTTCCGTGCCCAAAGGGCAAAAAAAGTGCGAGTTGGACTCGCGCACGAAGGGTTCCGTACCATTGACTATGCCCCCCTTGAATATTCATTTTATTTTAATTTTATTATTTATCATTCAAGCAAATATACAATTATGTATTTGTTGAATATTTCAAGTGCCTACCTGTTACCTTTTGTTGATATCGAGGAAAAATAGGCGAAAAATGGCGTTTTTTGTATGGGAGCCCCCCTTAAATATTTATTTTATTTTAATTTTATTAATTACTAGGTACTGAAGTAAAAATACAACTGAGTATTTTGTGAATATTTCAAGTGCTTACCTGTATTTATATCGAGCAAAAAAGGGCAAAAAAATCGCGGGAGCCCCCCTTAAATATTTATTTTATTTCAACTGTCTGGCTATCACGGTTCTTGATTGCGTTTTCCATTTCATGCAGCGTCATTGATAAACACTGTTTTTTAGAGTTCCGTACCCAAAGGGTAAAAACAGAGCCCTATTACTAAGACTTCGCTGTCTGTCTGTCTGTCACCAGGCTGTATCTCAGGAACCGCGATAGCTAGACAGTTGAAATTTTCACAAATTGAGTATTCATGTTACCGCTATAACAACAAATAGGTACTAAAAAAAAATATTTAAGGGGGGCTCTCTCATACAATAAACGCGATTTTTTTCTGTTTTTTACTCGATATCAATAATGGCAACAGGTGGGCACTTGAAGTATTCACAAAATATTCAGTTGTATTTTTACTTTAATAATAAATAATAAAATTAAAATAAATATTTAAGGGGGGATCTATGGTGCGGAATTGCCCTTCGACTTTTTGACGTCTTATATACCTATATATTTAAATGTCAAATTTAGTCCAATTTATTATTCGAACTAGTAAATGTTGAAAATAGTTTAAATTTTGACTAGTTTTTTGATTCAAATTTGATATTTCACTCTGTGTGATATTTCCGTAATGAGTACGAGTATGATTTAACGACCAGAAATAATTGATTTAATTAATTAATGCTAAACAATTAATTCGTACACTTTAAGTGATACCTAAATGAATTGGTGTAGATGAATCCCTTTTGAAATTCGAGATGAAGTGCTTCACGCCTCGAAAGTGCCTTAGAAACATACATGAACAGAGCTATAGGTGTTAATTTGTTGGTTTAGTGGATTGTATGAAACACTTTAATTAATTGTTTTTCTTTGTTGTTATTGTAATTAACAAGAGCATAGGGTAAGGTTGCTTAAGTCGTACCCCTTAAGAAAGAAATTGCATAAAAATTAGGATTTATCATATAATTAGAAATTATATATGTTATCCAGAACTAGTGTCAATATAGTTCTGATTCATTATAACGAAATTAGAAAATCTAGATGCTTTCACGTAAAATAAATCAAATCTTCAAAAACTCACATCGGTACGACTAAGGCAATCGGTTTCTTAAGTCGTACCACCTATAGCCTAAGTCGTACCTTTCAAATTTCAAATTCAATTAAGCAACAATAATGATTAAAACGTATTTTTTATTAATCTGTTCACTTAACACAAAGGTATTAACATTAAGTACAAACATCACATATAAATTTTTTTGTTCTTTTGTCAACTCCAGCACATAAATCGTGCACCCATGATCTATCTGCATTTCAAACATTGAATCATGTTTTCCTCTCGATCTTCTCCATAAATAAAACAGAACCAATCGCTTTTCCTTTTTTTAATTTTCAATGCTAATTCCTTTTTATTAATCGCCGCGTTTCTTTTTTTCACCGCATTTTTTATGTTTTCTTAATTTTGCGTTGAAGTTATTTCGACTGACGAGGTAGAGGATCAACGGGACTCTCTGCTTTGGTTTATTATTGGAATAGGAGCTAAAATATTCAATTGCAGTTTTATTTGAGGCGAATCTGTGTCTACCTCAAGGATTTCTTCACTTTCTTCTGTAACCACTGCAGAAAGCTCTTCTTGATTATTATTGATTTCCAACTGAGGAGTGCGTAAAGAGTCCTATAATTTGGTTAACGCCTAGACTTCTTGTTTCCACTTATTATAAATTCGCTTTGTTTGCGTTGACATAATTATGGCCAACAAATAAAAATAAAAGCAACATCAGTTGACAATATGAAAAAACAAGAAGTAATGTCTCAAGTCGTACCAGTACGACTTAGGAACCTTATATGGGTACGACTTAAGACACGGCAAAATTTGAATTTAAAAGCAAAAATAACCTAACATTGAATAACATTGACAATATTTCGTTTCGACCAAACGATTATGTGAATACTATTGAATTTATATTTAATGAGGAATATAATTTTATGAATTATTTACATGTTTACAGATTAACTACCAAACATATGCAGAAAATTATAAGAAAATTGAAATAAACTTACTTGATGATTGGATTTATAACGATACTTGTTGTGGCGGACAATAATACATAATGCAACTTAGTTGACTCAAATGTATATCTAGTTGCAGTCGTATCTGCTGTTGTCGCCGTAGTTCGTTCAAAATTCAAGTGGTACGAATTAAGCACTGGTACGAATTGAGCAACCTTACCCTACATAGACATGCGTCTTGATTTGCGTAGGTGAATAGACTCCCCTTCTCTCACAAAATACCCTTTCTCTCACAAAATAGTTATTTATGTAATATAAGTGCGTTATATCGATCTTAACGCCCGGAGGGAAACATTCTGCCTTTGGCTCGAGGGATGAATGTTGCCCGATGGGAGTTAGGATCTAGTAACGCACGTGGTGCATACAAGATTTCATTTTTCACGAAAAAATTATTTTATTATAATGAAAAATCGATTTTAAAATCGGTTCATTGCTCCTATACTTTCCATTTTCCTTCTCATATTAGGCATGTCATTTGTTGATATTTTGACGTTTGTGAATATTTCTCTCATCATATTTAGTGCATGTCATGCTGCTTTCTTTGTGTTGTTTTATAGAAATAATGGAAATGAAAATGAATTTACCCAAGAATATAATAGAAAATGCAGCCAAATCTGCGAATAACTCATTGCCGGAGAAATCCAGATTCGTATACAACAAGGATTATGAAGTATTTAATCAATGGAAGTTGCTTCACAAGTCCTCGTAAAATCAGCGGGCGTTATGATCCATAATGCCCGCTCATAACGCCCTAGGGCATAACGAGTGTATTTATAGCAATTGTATCTAAGGTAAAATACACAAAAAATATACAAGAGAAAAATAAAAATATGGATAGAACCCCTGAACGGGCGCTATTCGCACGAAGTTGCTACATGTACAAATAATATAGATAAAATAGGAATATATAATAATTACGCAGTTTTGGTCTTAACAATAGGTACCCATCTATTAACTTATGAAACATTAAAGTACACATGGAAATAAATAACATAGTATTTACTAATACAAAAACGTTATCACAGATTCTTCACGAAAAATATAAGAATACAAATTCTATATATTTCAGACATTAAACATATTGTTATCTGGAATACAATTTCACTACGAAGGTGAACAAACCAACAAGGCATTAAAAACGAATGAATTCGTTAGGCAAAGCTAGTGAGCAGGGCATTAGTATGCTTGATTGAAGCTCATACTGGTAGATATTTGATAGTAAGCCGTGAGATCATGTCGAGGTACACGTAGACAAATTCACGAATTAAGTACATGTTGAACATGACGCTGGCGTGAAATTTAACAACGAAATTCTGATCACTTAAATAAGCATAACTTAAACTAATTTAATTTATAGGCCCGGTTTTTCAATGCTCGGTTAAAGTGATTTAGCTTTCGGCTAATCGATAACCTTTAGGTAAACCGTTTTTCCACCTCTCATCTTGGGCTAACCTACTGCTATTCTATCGGGTAGAGTAACTATCACCTGAAAGTCTTTGTCAAATGGCTAACTGTAAGCTATCTTGCAGACGCATGCGCTCCGTAGGTTAACTACCCCGAACAGCCCGAACAGTCGAGTTTGTTCAACTGCTTTGTAACCAGTAACCTCATTTTCTATTTTGTTTTTTCTACGAAAGATGGAAGCATTTGATTTTTTAAGTGATGATGATGAAGAATAAATTAATAGACTTCATTGATTACCAAAGAAGGCCATACGTGGTCAGAGAAAGAAGTAATCCGTTTGACTATTTTGGTGAATTGGATTTTTTCACAAGATTTAGGTTGAGAAAAGAAACTGTTCTGAATATATTAGAACAAATTGAACAACAGATAGAGACCATAACAGATAGGTAAATTATTTCAAACTCCATAAATCTTTTTCCAAGTTTCTATTTTTTCCCTCCAAGTAGTAGAATCTGTTTTTTTTAATTCAATTATTGCTTTGAAACCATTTGCAATTTTTAACAGCAACGATCTATCAGAAGGACTAAAGTTTGCCACTATTTTCTTCTTCAATGCTTTTGTTTCACCCATTTTATTATAAAATAATCAACAATAACATAACAAAACATATATTTCCGAAATCGACAGCAAAAGGGGAACGACCAATCAGAAGTGCTCCCTGAAACATCAGTACTACCAACGTTAACAAATATATCGCTAGCTGACGGTTTGCTAGCCTAAAGTCAAACATTCGAAGGAGAAACGCAATAGTTCTTAGTTGGAACTTTAGCTGATGGTTAAGCTTAACCTATAGTCAGCTAACTGTGAGTTTTAACCGAGCATTGAAAAACCGGGCCTTAGAGCCTCAATATTCACACTACAATCTTCCCTTATTATTATTTTTGTTTCTTTGTTGTTTATTAACTTAGCATCAACAAAAATTGATTTGTTGTTCTTCGAAAACAGGATGCTGTAGCAAGCAGTGTTTATTTTTTGTTTATTTCACCTCTATAAGCATGTATTATTTGCATATTATTATCATATGTATTTTGTTGAGTAATATTGCAGTTCTAGTCAGTAGGTGAAACTTTCTAGGTTAACAGTTAGCCTGGTAAACATTAGATGTTACTTTTGTTGGCTGAACTAAAATTCGCCTAGAGTATTTTGGTGAATTTAAACATTAATGGATTCAGTGGCGCCAATAGAAATCCCTAAATAAAAAAGGGGGCAGTTAAAAAAGTTAATACCTTCAAATGGCACTACCCTAAAATAAACTTAATTCACGAACAAATTTTCAATACTCTAACTCAATTTGGATGGAGTTTGGAGGTGCAAAAATCTTCTTCATCTAGATAAAGACGCAAAATTTCCTTTATTTAAATATCTCAGATATCCATTAAAGAGTTTCTCTACACATAACTCTAAAAAAGTATGTATATTATTACAATTACGTATCAATTCGAAAGTTCTCGTCTGAATATTCTCAATTTCTAAAAGAGTTGAAATTCTGTAAATATTATGTGGAAAATATTAGGTGACCAGATAAATTTTTCCAGGCCAGAAAGGTACTTAGTTCATATATCTGATAAAATATTAGAACAAAAACCTAGTGCTAGTCATTTTTGAATAACTTTATAGCATTATATTTTTACTTTGATTCTTATTGTCTTTATTACTTTATTAAAATATGATTGTCACTACTACTTTATTACAATCCCTGTGAAAATTTCTTAAATTTATTGATATTATATTGTTATCTATGAATGGGAATTTTAGATTCTAGTTACCTAGGTACCATTCGAAGTATTTTGTTTTCGAAGATTATTTTTTATTTTCATTATCAATCTTTTAAAGGAAATAAACCTTAAACTATGTAACATTATTATTTCTCATTGTAAAAAAATAAGCGGTGAGTATTCATATCTTTCTGACATCCTTCAGAGCGATTGTATATTTCCTTATTTAATGTTTTGAAGTCTTAAATTATTTTGAAGTTTTTGCCGTATTTGTTTTGAAATTAATTTGCATATTTTTACCAAAATTTTCATGAACAGCTTTCGGTTTTATATTCAGGTTTATTTATTTATTTATTTTTCGTATGGCAATATACATGTCTTCTCTAAATGTAATACAATTTAAATCTAATATCTATATTCAGGTTATTTTTACAAATGCTACAATGTCCATTATAATCAGAAATATCTTTAATTTATGAATCTACTTCGATAGAAACTTATCTGCTACTTTCAGTATTCAAGTGATAGTCGAGAGGTTTACTATGAAGAATTTATATCACCTTCCTTGGATTTCACTACCGAGAACTCGATAATTGTTTAACATATTTTACACAAACAATAGAAGTTACTCCCACATTATACACATGATTTTATTCATTTAGAAATTTTGAACAATGCAAAATTTGAGCACTGTAGTGAAATTGAAAGTCCCTCTATAAGTTTGATCACGAAATATAAATCCTAACAACTAAGTAGTAGGTATAATTTCTTCAATATTAAGACATGATTTCTTATAATATTTATATTTTGAAGAAACTTATTGTTTTCCTAATTATTTAATGACTCTAGAATTTTTCTTTTTATTTAAACCAAATAAGAATCTATCTCGGAATATATACAGGCCGTTTTTTTTGGCTGATCCCACTATTGGTATCTCGGAAACGGAGAGACCTAGAAGGTCGGTTAAATTGGATAAAAGTTTCCAATTCTGGGGAGCAATAATAAGCCTTTTTCGGATCTTAAATATCAATGTTTGTTTTTGAGATATTCGCCAAAAACTAAAATAGTCGAATTTCGTTTTTTGGCTCTTCCGCCTTCATTTCGAATGATATTAGAAAAAGTCAGAGAAGTTTCAACAATATTTCATATTCTTCATAAACTGATATTAACCAATTTTCAATACGACGTTTCGTTCATTAGATTCCATCATCAATTTTATTTTTTCAAATATGGGACATTTTTTCAAATATTTTGGTAGCGACTGTTGTAACAAATTCAGCTATTAATTCCAATACATGTATTTTTCGACGTTTTTCTCCAAAAAAACATCATCAATATTTGGTCAAACAATTTCTGTTAGTGTAGTCTGAAAAAGGTAGAAACCAAAATTTTAGAACTCAAAGATACTCCATACATCTTTTGAAATTTTGAACGTGTCTATGCATTCGAGGGTTTTTGTATGAATATGAAAGAACTGTTGAAAAGCCAACTTTTATGGAGCATGAATGTTTGTTTATGATGTCTTCTGGCAAATAGAAATCTTGGAGAAAAAATTCTGAGAGTACTGAAATGGATTTATTGCTTCAAGCCATGAATTAACAGTATAACAAAATGTCAAATCTATTTACAAGTACATAAATAATTATTTGACTCATGTGAATTTGTGAGGTGAAAACCATGAATTTTTCAAACGACGAGAAGGTTGATTTGCTTTTCGTATACGCGAAATGTTTGAGAAATGCTACTAGATCTCTAGCTATTTATAGGGAATTGTATCCCGAGAAGTATCAGCCATCCGAAAGATATTTTCAACGCATTGAGAGGACTTTACGGAATCATGGTTCATTAGAAAAACCCTCGAGTAACAGCTGTACAGTAACAGAGGTGGCGATACTGAAATTGACGCTTTTTTATTCGATTGTAATTAATAGCTGAATTTGTTACAACAGCGGCTACTGAAATGTATGAAAAAATTTCAGTTTTGGAATATCTCAAAAACAAACATTGATATTTAAGATCTGAAAAAGGCTTATTATTGCTCCACAAAATTGGAAACTTTTATCCAATTTAACCGACCTTGTAGGTCTCTCCGTTTCCAAGATAGCAATAGAGGGACCAGCTAAAAAAACGGCCTGTATATATATATATATATATATATATATATATATATATATATATATATATATATATATATATATATATATATACATATATGTGCAGTCGATCTAGGTGCCAGGTAGCAAAGGGCGCCAAAATGCCAAATGCCAAAAATAATTTCCTGCGAAAAATATTTGTATGGCGCCTGCTAATAGGCGTGGGAGGGTTGCCTGAATGTAAATGAAAATTGAATTCAAGAAAATAAAATTAATCATAGGGGCACGGCTCCCACGCTTCTTATTTAATTGTATAGTAGTGAGGTTTATTTATATTGAAAGTTTAAATTAATTTAAAATCAAGAAGTGTAATTTTTGAAACAAAAGTAAATTTTTGAAAAAGTTCGTAGTTATCATTGATTTAACATGAAGTGAGATATAATTTAGAGCGTCTACTTTGACTAAGATCTAGGGTATATGTATATACCTATATACCTACCTATATATATATATATATATATATATATATATATATATATATATATATATATATATATATATATTATTATTCGATTTGCATGTAGTAGCAGACGTTGAAAGTAAAAGACACTTGCTCAGGATTCATCAGGATATTTGAGACAAAAGCAGAAAGTATGAATGCCACAATAATTATTCAATTGAAAGTTTAAAAATTTCACGATAATTTTTTGATGTCAAGAATTTAGTGACGGGTTAACAAGTTTCAATTTATATCTTGCACAGACAAAAATAGTGTATGGAATACTTTAAATACCTACACTGTTCACATCGTATTCAGATGGCTTCTTTCAGTTTTATTTTTCGAAAATTAATATTAATTTTGAGAGTTGGTCATACTTATTTTGACAGGAATACCTACCTACTTAATTTGATGAAGAAACGGAAATGGTGATACTGAAGTTTTTAGTGAAAAATAAATTAAACTTTGGTTTGTGAATAATAAAATGAGATTTCCACTATCGACTTTTCATCGAGAAACTTCATATTATCAAAAAATATTTATTTCACCATAAAAGAGTAAGTAGGTATAAATTCTGAGAATAGTGGATAATTTTTCAAATCATATTTATATAAATTTATTTATTTGTCATCATTCATAGGAATTACTTGTTGGCATTCATTTTTAGGGGGGCAAGTTTCGTGGTTTCCATGAGTTACATGAATTCAAACAATAAAACCGAATAAAAAATATATCTAAGTACCTGTCAATTTTTCCTAACTTATCAGAAATCATATAATTATACATTATACAAAACGGATCAAAACAAATACCGATCGAAAAATTATGATAGATTATCAGAGATATAAATAAAAATATATTTGTGGAGATTACTAAATTATTGGATTCGTTTTGTAGCTACAAATGAGATATTTTTTTCACGTTAAAGATTATAATACCTGGTAGTCGATCTGAAGAAATTATTGGATTCCCTGTTCATCAATTCTGACCGAAATTTGCTCATTTCCTCTTCCATTTTTCGCATCTCAGCATCGAATCTCTCCCTAATACTACAGAATTCTGTGTCAATGACACTGAAGTCTCCTAATTTGATTGGAATATTCCTCTTATTTCCTTCTGCCATTTTTATTTAATTCGAATTAATTCACTGCACTTCACTAAATTTATTGACACGACTTATTACACGGTTCAGATCACAATTTGTACAGCCGGCTTGCTCACAGAATATATTTGGTTGTATGGATCACTCTATTCCCCTATCCTATAAAAGCTGTGTATCGTTTTAAATAGATTCGAGGTTGGGAGATTGCGCATTTGGTCGCTTTTACAGAGTTGTCGGTTTGTGTCAAACTTCCCAGTTATATCTTCAGAGAGATGACAGTAGCTGTTTTTTGGAACAACCTGGCGAATAAGAGATAGGCCTAAAACTATGTCCGTCTCGACTAACACTACATTCTTGTGGTGTGCATAGGAGTAGTATTGTTGTTTTTTTTACTAGCAGAAAGCACCTTTTTGCGAAAAAAGTTTTTATTATAGGATTATTTTTTTTTAATGTATTGATTATTGATATGGACTTCTGTAAATAATTTACATTGCTAATTTTATTGAAAACTTTAAATTCCTCATACATATTTCTTCTTGTATCCTACACTGTAACTTGTAAGAATTTTTAATACTATTTAACCTGACGTAGGGAAATCTTTTATATAATGCTAATCCTTTTAATGTATTTAGTCTTGAAAACGCGACATATATTAAACCAATTGAAGTTTCTTTTTCTCCAATATCGGTAAATCATTGTGACTTTTAAAAAAAAAATATATTTCCACTTTTCCAAAACTTCTTATTGGGTGTTATTAGAATACAGCCCCTGTGATCATAATTTTTAAATCGGACCATGAAAACTCGAGGCATTTGAACAGGGGGACTATAATTTTCTTCATGAGTTATGTCTTCGACATAATCAATTGACCAATCCATCTTCAACCCATAAATTTGAACGTAATATTTCGAACCAATTGATGAAATAATAAATGGTTCAAGGCAACTAAATACGTATTACAGTAGGTACCTATCTAAACATATTATCGATTTGTTAAATAGACATATTGTTTAAATCAATATCAACTCTTCAGTTTTCTAACAGATGGCGTTAGTAGAAATGGTCATTACCAGTGACAAACCCCTGACTATTGTATAAATAAAAACAGATGGCGTTAGAGGTACTAATATTTTAACTGATAGGAATTGATATATTTTTATTTTATATGATTGTTGATTTGTTGATCAAATTAAATTTCGTAAAAAGATAACACATCTAGACTTGAAATTTAATTACTTTGTTAAAGCTCAAACTTAAAGGTGCGATAGTTTATTTGTAAAATGTAACACAAGAATGCATGGGTTGTGGAATATAGTTACCATAAATATAAACAGTAGGTACCTGTAGTTCAAGTATCGAGGTATTGTTATTATTACATAAAGTCAGTTTGGTAATGTTCAATAATTTGAAAATTACCAAACAACTTTCCAAGAGAGCTGGTTATCAGTGGCGAAGAACTGATAAAAAATATTGAAATTTTCTGAATTTTAGATAAAAAATAGTGAGTTTTCAAGTTTTTTCAAGCATTTCAGATTCATATGATCAACATTAGAACTCGACTCTCGATAACTCGACACTCCGGGAAACTGGACAAGCCTGATACATTTTTTGGCTTTGAAAAACGAAATAAAACATTAACACGCACGGTATTTTTCGTAAAAAGCTAATTTAATTTGCAGTAATAATTATGCCTATAGACTATTATAGAGCAGTGAATATATGGCTATGAAAAGACTGAAATTATATTAAAATAAATCCTAAACTATCATTAGAAGAATAACACATAAAATATTGCTGTCGCACAGTAATAGCACTTAGATTAATAAGTGAAATAGCTAATTTAAGCTTATCTACTTTATGATTTTGTGATTTTACAGAACACAATATAACTTTCTTAAATTATTGGGGTTCCTGTCCCCCAAACGAATTTTTGAGGTGTCTCGGGCCCCCTTAGGCCCCTTGGAGTCGGCGCCACTGCTGGTTATATGTATTCCGCGAAGCGAAGTCAAGTCAACTGATATGATTGGAAAAATAATGCAGTAACGCAGTGTTCGTTTCATCCAATGTAGACATCTGAGATGGTCATTTGAATGAACTAGGACAAGAATATTCATTGAAATTGCTGAATAATCCACTGAAATACTTCTGCTTATATTATATAGCTGCTTTTTTTCTGAAATCTATCTTGATCTCAGATCACCTAATTTCACAAGTAGGATAACAGCATCTCAGTTATCTGTCACGGAATGAAAAAAACTGATATCTATTAATCATCCTTGAACCCTCAGACACAAACAGTGTGGTTGTCCTACAACAAATATTTCAAAAATACTGTAATCGCGGATAAATGCATGATGTAGAGCTGAGTTTCTTATATGCAGAACTTGCTTGAATGAATGAATGAATGTTTATTTGCATGTCTTACATGAACATCTACATGTTTACACTTGTCAGGTTAAATATGTAATATAAATATAGTATGAAATAATCTAATGTAACTGATTAAGACAGCCAAAAAATGTTTGAAATAATATAAAATTATTTACTATTATATCACGAAAAACCTTTAAAGAGACAGTTAAATTAAAATAATATAAATATAAAAAACATATATATATATATATATATATATATATATATATATATATATATATATATATATATATATATATATATACAACAAAATATACACACACATAAAACAGTAAGTCATTGAAAATACTGATCAACTTCAACATTGTCGAACTCCCCGACGTCATAAATAACCTCCCGCACAAGAATACTTTTCAGTTTACCCAAGAATGAATTACGTGACATCTGCCTGACACTCCTCGGCAGCCTATTGTAAAGATCCACACCAATAAAGTTTACTCCATTCTGTGCCACCGTGAGTCTGAAATAATCCTTCCTGTAATCCTCCCTGGCCTCTGGTGTCATGCGCATGGAAACGATAATTTGTGGCACAACTCAGGATTGCCATGCACATAGAGAAGATACTCCAAAATGAATAGTGATGGCAGGGTGAGAATACCGAACTCTCTGAAAGTGTTCCTACAACAATCCCGGTACTTTAATCCCCCCAGTATTCTCACCGCTCTACGCTGGAATCTGAAGGCGGTTCTCATATGTGCACTATGTCCCCAGGAAATGATACAGTATCTTAGGTTAGACTCTATTAAAGCATGGTAAACAGATTTAAGTACTTTAGCCGATAGGGAATTTGATAGAGATCTCAAAACAAAAAACATTTTTGCTGATTTTAGAGCACATATGAACACATGAGAATCCCACATTAGTTTGGAGTCGAGATACACACCAAGAAACTTTACATCCGCATCCCTTTCCGAGGAATCGAATTTCTTTAGTGACATGACCAACCTATGTGTCTTATCCTCATTCATACTCAACTCATTACTGGAGAACCAATTTCTGGCCATCGCCTGCGTGTCATTCGCGATCCCCTTTAAGATGTTAATATCGGAGATTTTGAGTTGAAATGCTGTGTCATCAGCAAAAAGAGTGGTTATTACCTCAACGTTTCTCGCCGCCAAGTACTCAGGAAGATCATTAACAAAAATTAAAAATAATATAGGCCCAATGGTAGACCCTCGAGGTACACCTCTTCTAATATAAACCTCATCCAAATACATACCGCTGGAGAACACCACCTGCCTTCTATCGCACAAAAAACTCTTCATTAGTCCGACACTTTTCAAATCAAATCCATAGCCTTTTAATTTTTTCAGAAGTATTTCATGGGAGACACAGTCGAAGGCCTTACTCAGATCTAAAAAAACTGCCATCGCGAAAATTCCTTCCTCAAAGCACCGCTTTGCTTGGGGAATACAATATTGAAATTCAAGTTCATCAAATCTAACAATGAACACGTATTGACCTATTAAACACTTCCTATGATTATAAACTCAAGAAACTGCATTATAGAGCTCTGAAACATACGGGGGCTAGTAAATAGTGACACTAACATTAATAACGTTCACCATCACTTGCAATCACATGAATTCCTTACACTTATGCCCGATTCCACCAACGAGATGTAAGGAAGTTCCTAACTAAGTAATTCCTACGATAGGAAATACCTAAATCCGATACTTACCTAAATCAGATTTCACGAACCTAAGAAATCCTTAGCTTAGAAATACATTGCTAAAAACTTTATTCGGAAAGTTTTGTACTATATAATTGGTACCACTGTTTAATACTAGACCAGTGATGGGGAAACTACGGCCCGCGGGCCAAGTCCGGCCCGCGGAAAGATTTAATCCGGCCCGTTTAAGAGTGCCTTCGTGAGAATGTTTGAACGCGTTCTTACTTCGTAATGTGACGACCCGCATAAAAACTACCTGCGGCGATTTTATCACGAAAAATATAAAAGTTGACCATGGTCAATTTAATATATTACATAAGTTAAACAAGGAAATTTCCTCAATAATTTAAAAAAATATCAAACAACTTCCCAAGGGAGCTGGTTATATGTATTCCGAGCTGCGAATACTACATCCACATCCAACGGTGCATTATAGAAAACATCATAATTCCCGTTGGATTGTGAATGTAGAATTCGCAGCTCGGAATACATACAACCAGCTCCCTTGGGAAGTTGTTTGATATTTTTTTAAAATTATTGAGGAAATTTCCTTGTTTACCTTATGTAATATATTAAATTGACCATGGTCAACTTTTATATTTTTCGTGATAAGATAGCCGATTGTTGATAGTTTGAAAATTATTGCCGTTTTCATGTATTTTCTAAAAATCTTAGTAGATAATTAACAGCTAGGATATCATTATTCAATTGCTCGCTATTTGTGACGAGTGTGGCTCTGAGCATATTTTTGCTATTAGTAAAGAGAAACCCTACTACTTTTTGTGATCATTTTTGTGGTTTTTTTTTAGTCTTATTTTATCCCATAAAATACATACTATTGCAGTGTATCGAAGGAAAGCAGTCAGGTGAGAGAGAGATTTTTTTTTATCCGTTTTAGATCTTCTAGACCAGAATTCTCGAAAAGTTTTTCATGTCTTACATATATGTTGGCATCTTTAGCGGCTCACATCGACTCAGATGAGCTGAAATTAGGTACCTGATATTTTTTAAAAATCAATAGGCAGATTGCCTAAATGGCCTTGACCTGCGTCATCAGCCAACAATTTTTTTAATTTTATTCGTTGCAGAACAAAAGTATCAACATTTAGGTAAATTTCTGCAACCGCATACTGGCATCTCCAGCGGATCGTATCACACCTAATGAGCCGAAATAAATTTAAGTCCAGATAAATTTCCAAATCTAATTACTCACGCAATGAGGATAATGACAATGTTCGGCTCATCTTATATATGCGAACAAATCTTTTCAACATTGAAGCTTAGGAAAACTTCTTTAAGAAACAGAATTACAGATGAGCACCTTTCATCAGTTTTAAGAATTTCTGCTTCGCAAATGGAACCGGACTATGATGAAATTTTGATGAAACAGTCTCAATTTCATTTTTCTCATGCACCATCAACCAGTAACTACACCAGAAAATAAAGTGATAATACTTCACATCAAGAACTACACTAAATTCATTTTATATTTTGTGCTTATAATTTTCTTACCTTTTGCTTTTTTACTATTAAAATAATAAGTGTATGTAATAATATATGTATATGTTTATAGAACACATAAATTTTTTAACGATTAAGCATTATTCTCTGGCCCGCTACGACTATCTAGTTATTACAAATGGCCCGTCTTAAAAAAAGTTTCCCCACCACTGTACTAGACTGTAAATTTGACAAAGGATAGTAAGAAGAGAAAAAATGATAGAAATATAATAATTTTATTATATCAATTTGAGGTTAAGCATTTCCTAAATACTCTAGGCAGACCTAACGTTGGGTATTTCCTATCGTCCATAGGCATTACTTAACGCGTGGTGAAGCGCAAATTGCACTTAGGAATTCCTAAATCCGATTTAAGTGTTGCCTAACTTTAGGAATTAGTTGGTGAAATCGGGCATTACTGTTGTCAAATCATGAAAAATATATAAGTTGACCATAGTCAATATAATATATTACCTAAAGTGAACAAGGAAAATTCTTCATTAAGTAAAAAAATTATCAAACAACTTTCCAAGGGAGCTGGTTACCTATATGTATTCCTCGACGAGTGAATTATAGAAATCGTCAAGTCATCCCGACTCAAAATCTGCATATAGCTATTTCGTTCTTATTAGATCTCATCAGTGTAGCTTATTTGACTCGGAGTGAATTAAAAAACTCTGGGTAGTTATCCAGATAGTAGCTCGGTCACGATTTGTATTGGAGAACAATTATAAACATCATTTTTATAGGGAAAAGATGTTAAGAATTAGAAATAGTTTACAAATATTGTTCATTTACTAAAAAAAAAAAGAGTCTAAGCTTGAACTCCTTGAGTAATTATGCATTAATGCTCAAACTTAAACTTTTAGTGTTATCGCAGAGCATTTTATTTTATCTTGAATAAACAATGTTGAAAACTACTTTTAAATTTTAACATCCTTTCTCTATAATAATTTTCGATATGTTCATAAATAAAGGTACTTTACTATTGTTTAAAAATAATTTGTTGACACACCTCGTATACGACTGATACAGTTTAATATCTAATGGTTGAATTTTAGGTTTTAGAGCATGCAAAACTTTTTATTTTATAAAGAATACATTTTTTTGATAATAATAAAAAAGTTTTCCATTTGTAGCCAACTTACGCAGACACACTGTACATATATATATATATATATATATATATATATATATATATATATATATATATATATATATATATATATATATATATATATATATAGGGTGTCCCACAATTTTTTAGACAGGCTATAACTCTAAAACGGCTGAAGATAACTTCATAAAATTTGGTACGCAGCAATTGGACGGATTTTACAATTTTTCGAATCCCTCATGACGTCAGCGAAATCATCACCGTAGCTATGACGTCATGTCATTATAAAATATCTAATGTAAAGGTGGTCGTGTGACTGCTCATATTAAAGGTCTCTTTATTCTGAATTCAACCATGTACTACACTTAGTATGTTAAAATTTATTAGTTGTGTATTTTCGATCAAAAGGAGTTCAACAAAATAAATAAAAAAGTTTAATAAACAAATTTAATCACATGAAAATCAGGTTTTAGGCTTGTGTTGAAATCAATTGTAGAATAATGGTATTATTGCCTTGATTGTCATGTGATTAAATTTGTTTATTAAACTATTTTATTTATTTTGTTAAACTCCTGATCGAAAATACACTACTAATAAATTTTAACATACTAAGTGTATTACATGGTTGAATTCAGAATAAAAAGACCTTTAATATGAGCAGTCATACGACTACCTTTACATTTGATATTTTATAATGACATGACGTCATAGCTACGGTGATGATTTCGCTGACGTCATGAGGGATTCGCAATATTGTAAAATCCGTCCAATTGCTGCATACCAAATTTTATGAAGTTATCTTCATTCGTTTTAGAGTTATAGCCTGTCTAAAAAATTCTGGGACATCCTGTATATATATATATATATATATATATATATATATATATATATATATATATATATATATATATATATATATATATATATATATATATGTTTATATATATTTACCACCATTCTTGAATATTTATTCAAAAATTACAACTATAACAGCTGAAAAATATCATAATTCTTTCCTTATAGTTTTTTTGCAAAATCAACCAATAGCTGGCATTTTTTGATCTTTTTAATAAACTGCCGTTCCATTTCAAATATGTAGTTTATAGTTTTGGAATCATTATGATATTAACATATCAGTCTCATTTGAATGCTGCACATGTTTAGGGTTCCATACCCAAAGGGTAAAAACGGAACCCTATTACTAAGACTTCGCTGTCTGTCCGTCCGTCTGTCTGTCACCAGGTTGTATCTCAAGAACCGCGATAGCTAGACAGGTGAAGTTTTCACAAATTATGTATTTTTGTTACCGCTATAACAACAAATACTGAAAACGAAATAAAATAAATATTTAAGGGGGCCATTTTTTG
Source organism: Cynegetis impunctata (assembly GCA_030704885.1). Taxonomy (NCBI): domain Eukaryota; kingdom Metazoa; phylum Arthropoda; class Insecta; order Coleoptera; family Coccinellidae; genus Cynegetis; species Cynegetis impunctata. The sequence goes on from JARQZK010000772.1 coordinate 251,718, forward strand.
ACTATTTTTGCTCGATGTCAATAATGGCAACAGGTAGACACTTGAAGTATTCACGAAATACTCAGTTGTATTTTTACTTTAATAACAAATATTAAAATTAAAATGAAATAAATATTTAAGGGGGGCTTCCATACAGAAAACGCCATTTTCTAACTATTTTAGCTCGATATCAATAAAAGGTAACAGGTAGGCACTTGAAATATTAACAAAATACTTATTTGTATATTTACTTTAATAATAAATAATAAAATTTAAATTGTAATAAATATTTAAGGGGGGCATAGTTAATTGTACGGAACCCTTCGTGCGCGAGTCCGACTCAGACTTGGCCGGTTTTATTTATTCTCTAAATTGTATTATGTAAATATTCTGCTCTTGAAATTTTAATATACTAAGTATATTGATAAGCCCCTGTAAACGGTTCTGTTAATCAATGTAAACATTTCATTGATATAATATGTAGACATTTATCGTCTTAAATTTCAGCGATACTTATGATTATCTCAACGGCAGAAGCTGATGCTACAATCATATCAGTCAGTTTATTTTCGACTTCTCGAACGTTTTGTGCTTGCAGTGAATGGTTTTGTTGTTTTGTTGCCATGTATTTTATCGAAAAGTATAGGTTATTAGCCGCTTCTACGAGTAAATTAGTGAATGAACTAGTTCTAGTGAGATTGATACATAAAACGGCTCCTTCTAACAAATGTTTAACTCTAGATAATATGAATCCTAATTTAAGATCTATAGAGTATGCTATTAGAGGTCCATTATACGAGAGAGCTAAAGAAATTGAAAATGAACTAGCGCAGGTACTTAATTGTAATTTAACGAAATAGACAATTTTATTTATCAATTTATCACTCTTGCCCATTTAGCATTGAGTGTTCTGAAACAAAATATATACACTTATTTTTAAGAAATTAAGAGTTAATTTCATAAAATTGTGGGATAACTATTTGTAGGGACTGCAGCAATGTAAAAGGAAACTCTTTGAAGCTTTCGGAATCGTTTATTCCATCGTCAGGGAGAATCTATCATGAGAATGATTACATAGATGTTGATAATACGATATAAGAAACATTGAAAATGATGCTATTTGTTAAAACATTAGAAAAGTTGATACATTTTTGAAGTTATAATTAAATTTCTGAACGAAATGTATCAACTTTTCTAATGTTTTAACAAATAGCATCATTTTCAATGTTTCTTATATCGTATTATCAACATCTATGTAATCATTCTCATGATATATTCTTCCTGACGATGGAATAAACGATTCCGAAAGCTTGGAAAAACTTCAAAGAGTTTTCTTTTACATTGCTGCAGTCCCTACAAATAGTTATCCTCTAAACTAGTCAGCGACTACCCTATATATATATATATATATATATATATATTCCCTTTGATTTGTTTTCTTGGGTAATTAAGTCTATTTATAACTGATGGTATATCTATATTTACATCCACAAAAATATATTTAACGTTTCAGCAATCACTGTTGCCTTCATCAGAAATTTTTGTTGTTGTCATCCATAGCTTTCTCCCGTACACAAGAGTGGCAAATTCATTTAAAATTACATGTAATTAGGTATAAAACAGAAACATTGTTGAAAGACGGTGGAACAGTATACGTTTGAATTAAACTGAAATATAATGAAATAAACTGCACATTATATTTCAGTTTAATACAAACGTATACTGTTCCACCGTCTTTCAACAATGTTTCTGTTTTATACCTAATTACATGTAATTTTAAATGAATTTGCCACTCTTGTGTACGGAAGAAAGCTATGGAACAAAAAAAATTTCTGATGAAGGCAACAGTGATTGCTGAAACGTTAAATATATTTTTGTGGATGTAAATATAGATATACCATCAGTTATAAATAGACTTAATTACCCAAGAAAACAAATCAAAGGGAAAATATATGAAAAAGGTCTAAGAAATCAAGGAAAAATCCGAAAACCAAATATATATATATATATATACCTATATATATATATATATATATATATATATATATATATATATATATATATATATATATATATATATATATACAGGGTGTCCCACCGGGAAAGAACGCGATCCGTATATGGAAAACTACACATAGGAAAATTTTGAAAATTTGACTGTATACTAATGTCGATAGGAGCAACTCGACTAAAATATTTACAAGATGGTGGCACTTCCGGTTATACCGGAAGTAGATACCAACTTGCTTATTCTAAATGGGTTACCCTATATATTAATACGTTTTTCGGTTCTACGTAAGATTCTAGGCAGATTTTATGTACTATGTTCTATACCTAAGTCTAAGCGTTTTGGACATATTTAGGTTTTTATGTCAAAAATGACGATTGCAAGCCCTCTTATAATTATTAATTGTTCCTATAAGGAAGCCCTTTTTACTTACTTTGGGTTAGATTCCTTGTTGAAATGGACCTACTTTAATAGATTTTGTATAATATTTTGATAACTAATCATACAGAGTGTTCAAAAAATAAGATCTCAAATGAGATTGAGAAAACTGACAAAAATCAATTTTTCAAATAGAAATTTTTCTTATTTTCATCTTGGAATATTCAAAATGAGTCGTGTCATAACGTGGAATTGAGAGAAAAGATTATTGTTTTGAATAGTTTCCGTTTGCCCTAGAAGTAATACATAAATACTAATATAAAAAATAACATATTTCTCGTAATTTTCGTATGACATCCTCACTTTTACGATTAAATCAGTTAATTGATTTTATGACGGAAAAACTCCCGACTACTTAGAATACCTACGTATAAAAATAGAAAAAAGTGATGTAGTAAAATACTAATTGTTATATTAAAGACATCAAAAGCATTCCGACATATGATACATCGTTAGAAAGAAACCACAGCCAACTATGATTCCCATTTAAAAAATACATCTTTAGGCCATAACTCGAAATTCCAATTTTTTACTGGATTATACAGAAAAAATTGCCTTAAGAATGTAAAAGTTATTATATCGTAACTTCACAAACAACCATGATATTCACACTTGTCCAAAATTCGAAAAGTCGAACTTTTGTGTATATAACTCGAAAACAAAAGACGATAGCAAATGTTGGTATTCGCCAGTGAATTTGTCTCGAAAAAATCTCCCATAATTACCAACATTGAAATTTGCCCAGCCTGTACTATTAACTATTGACAAATTGTCAGATGTACGCATGTATTCAAATCATGTTTTGGAGTACCGGGAAGTATAATTTTATTTATGAAATTGTGTTGGCTTTCACAGCCAGTATCTAAAATTAAACAAGTTGAAAACTTCTCATACATCGCGAATTATAATTTACATTCAGCAATTTGATATATTTATGAAAATTTATAGTATTCATACTAATTGGTTACACCAATATATAATTTCCAGGGAATACCAAAACCTTTTAGAAATGTGATGCATTTGAACATTGGAGATGCCCAATCATTAGGACAGCCTCCAATTACTTTTCTGAGACAAATATTAACTTTAGTCACTCATCCAGTATTATTAGATAATAAAACATTTCCAGAGGATACCAAACTTCGTGCAAAAGAGATATTAGCTAAATGTCCAGGGCATTCGGCAGGTTCTTATTCTGATGCCTGTGGAATGGAGATGGTTAGGAGACAAATTGCCAAATATATTGAAGATAGAGACAAGGTGCCGTCTCACTGGAAAAATTGTTATCTGGGACATGGTGAGTAACTTTTTCTGAGGAATGTACTTCAATGCAATGCAATCTTTCATCCCTCAGCAGGCGCAGATCCAGGGGGGCAAAGAGGACACTTCTATGATGCTTTTTCTTTGAGAAATTAGCACTTTTCCAGTCTAGTCCAGTCTAGTTCTCAAATTTTAGCAGTAAAAGCGAATTTGAAAATGTGCCTGTTGAAATTTCCAATTATTATTACCTATTATTGTTTTTACTTTCATCTAGCAACACTTGCCTTTCCTTGATGTTCTGATTTAAACAACAGTCATTTAAATATGCTTAGTATTTTAAACAAACTGAATATTTTCAATGTTAGTTAATTTTTTTACGAAATAAACGGTGTTGAGAAACGTGCTTTACTAATTTGCTGTTTCCCAATGTTGCTGAAGAAATATCCTACGAAACAATCCCAGAAACAGTTCTTCTAGGCTCTCAGACTTCTACGTGAATTACTATTTCAGCCACTTAATTTAATTTATTGTTATCCTTATTATCATATCAATAGTATTTATAAACGTGATTTGCTGCTCCACGATGTTGCTGAAGAAGTAGTCCAAGAAAGAATTCCAGAAACTTGAAAAAACAATACCTATTTTCCTGTCTTGTTTCGTAAATTACCTACTATTTCAGCCACATGAAAAAGTACCAATTTAATTTATTGTTATCCTTATGATCATCATCAGGAGCAACTGACATTGCTAAGAAGTTCCTCAACGTATTGCGGATGGATGTGGATGGACTTCAGCCTGGTATCTTGCTTCCAGTACCATGTTATCCTTTCTATTCAGCTTGTATAACAGAGTTTGGTATGAAAAGAATTGATTATCACCTTGACGAAAATAGTAACTGGGATATTAATACTGATGAACTGCAGGTGAGTGCAAAACAATTGCGAAAGTATTCCTGTTGTTATTTCCGCAAGAAAATTCATTTTTGATGCATCAGAAAATTATTCTCATTGTAAGATCCTAGAGAGTTTAATACAGGTCTTTATTCAATTATATACATCAACATGAAATATTATGAGATCTTCAGTTCTTCAGATGAGAGATACAGGAAAGTTATCAATAATAATATTCTGACACACATTTTGAAAAATAACGATATTTTTTTAATAAGTCATCATTCGATGGAACACCGAACGTTCTCTTTTTTCTCAAACAGAAAAATGTTTTAATACATGCAATTGAAACCTGTTTTTATTATTACAAGGATTCTCATGTTGCTGAAAGAGGGAGTATCCAATAGTAATTGATATAACCCTGAAATAGCTTAAAATAAATATTATGTTGTTTGACTTAACCTCTAAATCTGTGGATTTAGAGGTTAAGCGTGTGTACCGTTTGACGCTTAACCTCTCAACCCCCTTAATATATATTAATTAATAATATTTGCACTGTTACTAACTGCAATTTGATGCACACATACTCCAAAAGTAACAGCATATCTATCATAATATTTATATTTTGTCTCCAATCTCCAGTACTGTGAATTCAAAATATTGATTAATCACCATTCAAAATTTGATAAGAGAAGATATAGATGTATATGAAGTGTGTAGAACTTGAAAAATGGTCATGATTTTAATGGAATCTGACTGAGGAATAAAGTTATCCGATTTTTAGATTATTTATTTTTAGAGAAATATTTGTCATCAGGTTAATGTTCTTTCTCGAACTATAAGAAAGGTTATCGATACTATATAATGACAATTCAATAAATTTTTACTCTTTGTTGGGTGTGATTTAATATGAAAAAATAAAAAAATTTGCAATTGTTTACAAAGTTTTCAACACAGACTTCATATACGATTATTCAAAAGTAGAATGTTTGAACGATGTCAACATAATTGATTATTGGCGAAAGCCCTGAAAGTATAAAAAATTTGAAATTTTGGGAACTTGCTAGATGTCTTGGGGCCTATACAACTAAAATATTTTCATCATCATTGGGCACTTCCAGCTGTACCGGAAATAGACCGTAAGTCGCTTATTTTAAATAGGATATCCTTTATATTATTACATTTTTGTATTCTACTTGAGATTCTAGGCAGATTTTATGTTTCATGTCCTATACCTAAGTCTAAGCGTTTTTGACATATTTAGGTATTTATGTCAAAAACGACGATTGCAAGCCCTAATATAATTATCAATTGTTCCTATAAGGAAGCCTTTTTTACTTACTCTGGGTAAGATTCCTTGTTGGAAAGGACCTACTTTATTAGATTTTGTATAATATTTGGATAACTAATCATACAGAGTGTTCAAAAAATCAAAAAATAAGATCTAAAATGAGATTGAGAAAACTCACAGAAATCAATTTTTTCGAATGGAAACCCCCCATCGAACAGTCAACATTTGTTGCCGAAAAATAAAGAAATTTGAAGGAACATTTTGGAGCATTCACGGAAACACGCAACAGCAACAAAAATTCCCCACAAACAATACGATATCAATACTTAATCAGTTTTCATTTAGGACTTAGTACTATATATTGGCAAATTCAAGAAATTTTGAAATTATGTTTTTATAGAGGACATTAGAAGAGTCTAGAAGTATTTGTAATCCAAGAGCAATAGTTGTCATGAATCCAGGAAATCCGACTGGTCGAGTGATGAGTAGAAAGAATATAGAGGACGTCGTGAAATTCGCTCACAAAGAGAATCTCATTATAATGTCAGATGAAGTCTATCAACATAACATATTCAAGCCGGACTGCACTTTCATATCATTCAAGAGAGTAAGAGAATTTTGTTTCCATTGCATAATATTAAAAACTAGTTCATTATGTGTATTAATTTGTAGGTTTATTAAAACAATGTTAATAAAAACTAATTTACTCGTTTATTAGATCAAATACGCATGAAACACTTTTCGGGAAACTTCACCTACTTCAGACGCTGAATGAAAAATGAATATAATTTTCCGAATAAAGTATACCTAAACTTCAAAATAAAACACACTTGTCTTATGTTACACTATATAAAAAAATTTAGATACTGTATTTAGCAGTAAAGAATAGTCGACATGTTTCGAGTTATGAACTCATTATCAAGACTGACAGGAGAGTATTACATCTTATTTTATAAAACAGACAAAAGCAAAGATGATACCTGAAAATCAATTTGTTCGTTTACAAGGGGTAATTTACTATTATAGGCGAAACTTATTTCGAGAATTTCAAGAAGGTCAAGGCGCTTTCATTTGTTACCTGAATGTAACAATTGGGTTTTGTTGAAATCCAGGAAATGATTAAATTTTATCCAATGTTCGGAGAGGCCAGTGGTATTTCTATTTTGTAAAATTGACTTTTTATGTTCTTCAACACGAATGTTTATATTCCTTCCTGTTTGTCCAATATAGAAAGCAGGACATTCCTCGCAAAATATTTTGTAAACACCACTGTTTTTTCCGATGTTGGATTTTTCTTTATTATTGACCAAGAATGACATCAAGTTTCTTTTATTTGTACAAATTATTTTAACGTTATTTTTCGATAGTCTGTTACAAAATTTGCTACTCAAATTAAGCACATAATTTATTGGGAAATATTTTTGTTCTTCATTAATAGTTTGCGTGGGGTATATTGAATGCAACAGATACTTTATTCGTTTTTTCCCATGAGCTTGTCGATAAGACTTTCATTGTAACCATTATTGATGGCTAATAATTTAATTGTATTAACTTCAGTTTGAAAATTTGTTTCCGATAATGGAATCGTGAACAACCTATGTATGAACGAATGAAAAGCACTGAGTTTTATTTTAATGTGTTGGCTACTGTCGCTGCGAATTACAAAAATACATGCCAATAAATTATGTGCCGAATTTGAGTAGTAGTTTTGATTAACAAAGCTACGTTTGTGTTCTAAATTCTGGTCTGAAAGCTTCTGAAAATTCAGTGAGAAACTTACCACAATTAATTTTATAAACTCCTGATTTATTGTTTTTGGGAACTTTTGATTCATTATTTTTTATATGTTTTTACCGGTACGGTAAGCAAAGTTCACGTTGTGTTTAGATAAAATTCTTTTTATTAACCATTGTTTTAATATATTTATTAATGTATATTATGAATCGGCCCAATCAATCCAAAATTTTATTTTTAGGTTTTGAATGACTTGGGAGAACCGTATCGCAATGTGGAACTAGTAAGTCTTATGTCTATTTCCAAGGGTTATTTCGCTGAGAGTGGAATCAAAGGAGGGTACGCTGAAATTTTAAATATGGATCCCGAAGTGGAACCAATGTTTGTCAAATCAATAAGTGCGATGCTCTGTCCATCGGTTTTAGCACAAGCAGCAATTTATGCTGCAGTTAATCAACCCAAACCAAATGAACCTAGTTATGAACAGTTTTTTCATGAAATTGGATCGATAATTGGTGCTCTGAAGGTAAATGTTTCATTGAGATCACGAATTGTTGTAGAAATACATACAGGACGTTAAATACACAAACAGATCAACACAAAGAACACTTCAAATCAATATACTTTAGTTTGGTTCTTGTGCTTAAAATTTGCATGTCATCCATTCAATATAATAATAATAATAATAATAATTTTTATTCATCCAGAAAGACAATTTACACTGTATTGGACAAGTCAATTTTCATTTAACAATGTAACAATAATAATTTAACACTAATAAATATGCATACCTACAAAAGATAACAACAACAATAAATATGCATACTTACAAACGACTTACAAATAATAATAGATTGGAAAAAAAATCCCAAAATTACAACTCAATAAAAATAAAAACAAAAATTCAAATATCAAATCAACAACAATTGAGAAGTCTCAATTCTAGTGTTCAAATATATATAGTTCATTTTAGTTTCTCATCTTTCGAAAGTGGATAAAATGTTTTATCTACTCCAGAGAGTTAAGAAGCTCTTACTGCACGCATTTTGAGAGAGTTAAGAGCTTCTTAACTCACGCATTTTTATTACCGCACTATTTCTTTAGATGACAACCAAAATAAAATAAAAAGTACTTCTATTAATATACTTCTGCCTGGATTTTTCTGGTAGCAATCCAGAAATGGCTCTCGATGCCTCTTCTTCAATATCAGAAGGAATACTTTCCGAATCGCTCAGTTTAGATTACAATTTTTGAAACTTGACTTTAAAGTGACATCAATATTATTTAATATCAAATTGAAATTGCCATGCATGGTGTTTCAGGTACTTATTTGAACAAAGGTATTAAGGTAAAATTAATTATAATAAAAATGAATCGTATAAAAATAAGTATCCCGGTTAGGAGTAGATAAAATATTGTACAATACACGCGAGTTAACCCCATTAAGAAACTTGTGTGGTTACACAACTCGTGCTACGCACTCGTTGTGCAACTTTCACACGCGTATCTTAATGATGCTGTTAACTCACTTATATCGTAAATAACTATAATCTATAGTATAGTGATTCCAGATGTGTTATGGCGTATCACCATTTACTGGTCCAGAACCTTTCTGTGGTAAAGGAAAATGCATATATAAGGAAGAGTTTCGGTAAAAGGAGGAAACCGAAAGAGAAACACTCCGGCGGAACCTTCCAGGGATGGATCACTCCAAAAAGTTCTTTAGGAACTTTAAAACTGCAAGATCCAAAGGATATCTGGATATCAGTAAGAAGAAATTACACCTCTTCACTGGCTTCCTTACAGGACACTGTCGCCTTAGGAAACATCTGATGAGAATATTTTTATCAGAAACTGACGAGTGTAGATTCTGTGGGGATGAGGAGGAAACTCCTGTTCACCGGGTTACAGAATTGCCCTCTATTGCAAGTCAAAGAAAACAATGCTTTGAGCTAGGAACTCGTACGAGTGAGAATGTAACCTCCTTGAAGCCTTCCCAGATAGTGTAGTTAATTAGTACTCTAGAAATAGAAGGCTAGCTGTAGATGGCGCAGTAGTGCGAACAGCTCCGATAAGGGGCACATTAGACCTTAAGGTCGCTGTGCAGTGTAACCCCATATTCAATAAATAAATCGTAGTCTTTTCTATTGATATAACTAGATGCTAAACCTTAGATTATTTTTCTTAATCTATTTCAAAAGGTCTTCGGAAATGTGCAACTATTATGACAGACGCGTTTTTTGAAGACCCCAATAGCATCTGTTCCTTCCTAACAACAATTCAACGATGGTCTAGATCAGGATTGTTCAACTGGCGACCCTTTACCGATAGTTGTGGCCAGCGAAAGACCAAAGTTTAGAACTTATTTCAAGTGCCTTGTGTGTTTGTGAAAGAGGTTCACTACTTTAATCGCAATAAATTTTTTCCAAATTAGTTTCGTCACATGCAACTATCAATATTATAAACTGAGCCTTTATGAAATTTTAGTATCTATCAATGCATGAGCAATTATCATATAAAAAAGTAATGGTGCATCAAAACAAGGAATGTATAAATAATTTTCTTTGCAGATCGCCGCATCCATTGCAGAAGAGTCACTCAATTCCCTGGAAGGAGTGACCTGTAATCGAATTGAAGGCGCATTGTTCGGTTTTCCACAAATAAGGTTACCCAAGGGGGCTATCGAGGCAGCGAATAAAATGGGTATATCTCCTGATGAATTTTATGCCTTAGAATTGTTGAACAAAGCTGGTATTACTGTTGTTCCTGGTAGTGGATTTAAGCAACCCCCAGGAAAATATTTTATTCGTTTGACATTAGTACCAAAACCAGACGAACTACATAAAGTGATGGAAAGATTCGGAAAATTTCATCACAAGTTTCTGCAGAATTTTTCAAATAACAATAGAATACACTAAATAAATTATATGTGACAGTTTTAAGTAATTATTTCTTTATATTGAGTTATTCTCCATTCTTAGATAGATTACACAGTGATTGGCGTATCTATAGGGTGATCCAGACAAAACTTTCCATCTGAATATTTCGTTTAACATGAGGATTTGGAAAATGCCCAAAAACAGCTCGATTTTCAATTTGAGGGGGACATAATTTTCTCAGTACTTGTTTTGTTAGTTGTTATCCTCTGGTAGATGCAGGAATCAACTTTTTGATTCAAAATAACACTATAGGTAGCCATGTGGTACATCTAGTCTAGTCAACAAGTAATTTTTTGTTCAAGTTTCTTCAGCAGCCTCTGAAAAATATGTACAAAGTATCATTCGATTTGGAATGCATGTAGATGATTTTTGAAAAAAATAAAGTTCCGCTCGCGAAAATTGTGAAAGTTATAAACAATTTAGGGGGCATTCATTAATTACGTGAAGCGTTTAGAGGGGGAGGGGGTCGATTGAAATCTAAGGAAATCTCACGTGGGGGAGCGGGTGGTCTCGGCAAATATCTCGTGATTTTTTCAGCAAAAAACAGTATAAAATTGCGAGAAAATTGATTTGGGGTTTGAACAATCGCCACAATCTCAAAAACTAAAAGAAGATTTTAAAGGAGGAGGGAATTTTGGTGTGGGCTTCAATTTATATATTTTATCGCCACAATTTTGATGTTGAAACTTCAAGCGTTTTTGGGGGGTTTTAATTGTTTAATTGTTTACATTGTTTACATAACGTTACATTGTTCATACATTTCTCCCAAATACATCAATCAATTATTAAATAATAACAATATCTATATTTATATATTAGTTATACATTACTATGTCCTGTACTATTTTGGTGTTCTACGACTGCGCGTGAATTTTTTCCTAAGCGGCAGTCGCTCTTATGTTGGGTGATACGTTGTTTAAGACATTGATTTGTTCGACCAATGTAAGTACCTTCGCATTTTAAGCATGGAATTTCATAAATGACGTTGCTCTTGAGCATGGTTGGTGTTTTGTCCTTGAGTCTGGAAAATAATTGAGAGACTGTCACTAGGTTATAATTTGCAACCTTCAAATCAGGGACATGTCTGAACAGTGTCACCATTTTACGTGTTACCTGGTTTATGTTAGGTATCTTCCTGTATTTTATCGTCTGTCTATCTATATCTTCTGTGGGACCATCGTAGAAGATAGAATTGTATATCAGATTTTTTAATGTATGTTTAGGATATCCGTTATTTATGAAGATTTCAATAAGTTTTTTCAGGTTTTTTTGTAGAAAAGTTTCATCACTTATATGTGTTATTCTATTCTTCATTGCAATAACTGTATTGTGTTTTTGATTCTTTGGATGGTTGGAGTGAAAATTAAGAAATCTTCCGGATGCTGTTGGTTTTTGATACCAATCTAAGATAATATTACCGTCGTTTTGTCTTATTACTTTTGTATACCTTTTTTGTGTACCTTTTTTAGATAAAGCCACGAATGTCGTGGCGAAACGCCAACTTTTTAATAAAATCGAGTTTTTTGAGATTCAACAAGCCTGTTATTGCTAATAATTATCAAAAGATTATATATATATATATATATATATATATATATATATATATATATATATATATATATATATATATATATATATATATATATATATATATATATATATATATATATATATATATATATATATATATAAATATATATATATATATATATATCTATATACAGGCTTTTTTAAAATTAACCAATAGCTGGCAATTTTTGATCTTTTCAATAAACTGCCGTTCCATTCCAAATAGTTTTGGATTCATTTTGAAATTAAAATATGTGTCTCATTCGAATGATGCACATTTTATCCACTAAATTTAATGCTAAATAGAAAATATTCTGCTTTCGAAATTTTGATGTATTAAGTATATCGAGAAGCCCCTGTAAACGGTTCTGTTAAACAATGTAAACATTTCATTGATATATGTAGATTTATCGTCTTAAATTTCAGCGATACTTATGATTATCTTAACAGCAAAAGCTGATGCTGCAATCATATCAGTCAGTTTATATTCGACTTCTCGAATGTTTTGTGCTTGCAGTGAATTGTTTTGTTGTTATGTTGCAATGTATTTTATCGAAAAGTATAGGTTATTAGCCGCTTCTACGAGTAAATTAGTGAATGAAGTAGTTCTAGTGAGATTGATACATAAAACGAATGCTTCCAACAAATGCTTAACTCTAGATAATATGAATCCCAATTTGAGATCTATAGAGTATGCTATTAGAGGTCCATTGTACGAGAGAGCTAAAGAAATTGAAAATGAACTAGCCCAGGTAACGAATTGTAATTTAACGAAATAGATAATTTTATTTATCAATTTATCACTCTTGCCCATTTAGCATTGAGTGTTCTGAAACAAAATATGAACAGTTATTTTGAAGAAATTGACAGTTAATTCCATGAAATGGTGTGCGGCTTCTTCACTACCTGAAGAAGCTCTGGTAAAGACAAAACGTTCGGCACCATTTTAGTACCGTGTAAATCTCCTGAGTTCACTTTAGGTAACGGCCGCCAATATACAATCAACAGAAAGTACAACTGAATATTGTAGATTTAATTATAGGAAAATTTTGTATTTTGGAATGAAGGTTATTATCGCATGTTACACTCCAGATGCTAGGAGAATGGGAAACTAGGTCTAAAAATGATAAAACGTGATGTAAAATTAACAAAGACTATAATTTCAACGTGGACGG
>JARQZK010000772.1:267500-357500 GCA_030704885.1 Cynegetis impunctata
CCAGAGGATACCAAACTTCGTGCAAAAGAGATATTAGCTAAATGTCACGGACATTCGGCCGGTTCTTATTCTGATGAATGTGGAATAGAGTTGATTAGGAGACAAATTGCAAAATATATTGAAGATAGAGACAAGGTGCCATCTCACTGGGAAAATTGTTATGTTGGACATGGTGAGTAATTTTTTCTGAGGAATGTACTTCAATGCAATGCAATCTTTCATCCCACAGCAGGCATAGATCCAGGGGGACAAAAAGGGCAATTTCAAGTTAGCAACACTTGCCTCTCTTTCATGTTCTGATTTAAATAACAGTCATTTGAATATGCCAAGTATTTCAAACAAATTGAATCTTTTTAGTAGTAGCCAATTTTTTTCTCGAAATAAATAGTATTTAGAAACGTGATTTGCTGCTCCACGATGTTGCTGAAGAAATAGTCCACGAAAGAATTCCAGAAACTTGAAAAAACAATACCTATTTTCCTGTCTTGTTTCGTAAATTACCTACTATTTCAGCCACATAAAAAAGTACCAATTTAATTTATTGTTATCCTTATGATCATCATCAGGAGCACCTGACATTGCTAAGAAGTTCCTTAACACATTGAAGATGGATGTGAATGGACTTCAGCCTGGTATCTTGCTTCCAGTACCATGTTATCCTTTTTATTCAGCTTGTATAACAGAATTTAGTATGAAAAGAATTGATTATTACCTTGACGAAAATAGTAACTGGGATATTAATACTGATGAACTGCAGGTGAGTTCAAAACAATTGCGAAAGTATTTCTGTTGTTATTTCCGCGAGGAAATTCATTTTTAATACAGAAGAGAATTATTCTTATTGTAAGATCACTAGGGAGTTTAATACAGTTCTTCATTCAATTATATATAACACTGGTCTCTTTTTTTACCTATGCTATATTTATTGCACATCAGCATCAAATTTTATGAGATCTTCAGTTCTTCAGATGAGAGAAGTCATGAATAATAATATTCTGACACATATCTTGAAAAATAACGATATATTTTTAATTAGTTTTAATTCGTTCCACAAATTTCATTCGATTGATGCATATTTGTTTTTATTAGTTTGGTTATTTCGAATGAAACATGAACAATCTCTTTTTTCTCGAAACAAAAAATGTTTTAATACATACAAATAAAATCTTTTTTTTCGTACCATAGGTATTACAAAGATTCTCGTGTTACTGAAAGAGGAGTATCCAATAGTAATTAATATAACCCTAAAATAGCTTAATATATATTATGTTATTTGATTTAACCTCTAAATCTGTGGATTCAGAGGTTGAGCGTGTATCTCTATTATCTTTAATGCACTTATACTTCTTATACATTGGTATTGGTATTGGTAGATGTGGATGGTGACCGATGCGCTGCGACCTTATTAGATCTATTGTGCTCCATCTTCTTCTGCTTCTCGAGGTGTTCTCGTTTCACAGCAGCCCCTCAAGCCTCAATACCTTCAGGAATTTGAGGATTTTAAGGGGGTCTATTTGTGGTATTCCTTCTACAGTCAGCTGGTATGATCCCAGTGTGTTCAGTCTTTCATGATGTACAGCATAGCACTCCATTGGTATATGGTGGGGTGTTTCTGGACGTTCCTTGCAGAATCTGCAGGTGCCCCCCTCTAAGCCTAGCTTCCTTAGGTGTTCTTTGAGTCTGCAATGCCCCGTTAGAAATCCCGTGATTGTCTTTAGACTAGTTTTGCTGAGGTTAATCATCGATCTTGCTCGGTTGAATTTGCTGAGGAGATCTTTGGATCTTTATACATACAAGTGTATCCCCTGATCTGATTCAAGGAGTTCCACAACATAACTCAAGAAGACAACCCACCCCCTACAGATACATAAGGAAAGAATAAAAAACTTGGCCTTTTCTTTCCCCGCAAACAATACGAGATCCATACTCAATCAGTTTTCATTCAGGACTTAGTACTATATATTGGCAAATTTAAGAAATTTTGAAAATATGTTTTTATAGAGGGCATTAGAAGAGTCTAGAAGTAGTTGTAATCCAAGAGCAATAGTTGTCATGAATCCAGGAAATCCGACTGGTCGAGTTATGAGTAGAAAAAATATAGAGGACGTCGTGAAATTCGCACACAAAGAGAATCTCATTATAATGGCAGATGAAGTCTATCAAGATAACATATACAAGCCGGACTGCACTTTCATATCATTCAAGAAAGTAGGAGAATTTTGTTTATATTGCATGCTAATAATTATATCGGATATATCGAATACAAGAAATAAATAAATGACAAATCAAGTAGAAATGGAAAATAGAAGGATGGTTGCAAATGATTACAATCAATATTTTGAATTCAAAATCGAATGTGTGGTTTTCTTGGATTAAATGATTTGCATAATATGAATCCGACTTTCGATAAACAAAGCTACGTTATGTTCTAAAATTATTGTTGTTAAACTTATCACAATCACCACACTTGGTTTTATTAACTACTGATTCATTGGTTTTGTTTTTTTATTCATTTATTTTATCATTTTTTATTATTATTTTAATTTATTATTTTTCATATGATTTCCTAAGTTATATCCAGTATGGTAAGCAATGTTGATGTTGAGCTTAGATGAAATAGTTTTTAGTAACCATTGTTTCAATATAGTTTTTAATTCATATCATGTATCGCCCAATCAATCCAAAATTTGATTTGTAGGTTTTGAATGACTTGGGAGAACCGTATCGCAATATGGAGCTAGTAAGTCTTATGTCTATTTCCAAGGGTTATTTCGCTGAAAGTGGAATCAAAGGAGGGTTTGCTGAAATTATAAATATGGATCCTGAAGTGGTACCAATGTTTGCCAAATTATTAAGTGCGATGCCCTGTCCATCGGTTTTAGCACAAACAGCAATTTATGCTGCAGTTAATCAGCCCAAACCAAATGAACCTAGTTATGAACAGTTTCGGCATGAAATTGGATCGATTATTGGTGCTCTCAAGGTAAATGTATCATTAAGATCACGAATTGTTGCAGAAATACATACAAAATACACAAACAGATCAACACAAAGAACACTACAAATTTGGTTCTTGTGCTTACAATTTGTATCCATCCAATACATAGTTCATTTCAGTTTCTCATCTTTCGGAAGTGGATAAAATGTACGTATTATAATCTATAGAATGGTGGTTCCAGAAGTATAGAGGTCTATCGCTATTTGCTGGCCCATAACCTTTCTGTGGTATGGGAAAATCCACCTTTAAGAAAGAGTTTTCGGTATAAAGAGGAAACCGTAAGAGAAACACTCCGGTGGAATCTGTTTCCATCTGAACTTGATACAGAAATATCCAAAGGGTATCTGGATATCAGTAAGAACAAATTACACCTCCCACTGGTTTCCTTACAGGATACTGTCGCATCAGGAAGCATCTGATAAGAATAGGTTTATCAGAAACTGAAGAATGTAGATTGTGTGTGCAGGAGGAGGAAACTCCTGTTTACCTGGTTACAGAATGCCTCGCCATTGCAAGCCAAAGAAAAAAAACGCTTTGGCCAAGAAACTCGTAGGAGCGAGGACGTAACCTCCTTGAAGCCTTTCCAGATAGTGTAGGTAATTAGTACTCTAGAACTAGAAGGCGAGCTGTAGATGGCGCAGTAGTGTGAATAGCTCCGATGGGGTCACATTAGACCTTAAGGTCGCTGTGCAGTGTAACCCCATATTCAATAAATAAATCGTAGTCTTATCTTTTGATATAACTAGATGCTAAACCTCGGATTATTTTTCTTAAACTATTTCAAAAGGGCTTCGGAAATGTGCAACTATTATGACAGACGCGTTCTTTGAAGACCCCAATACCATCTGTTCCTTCCTAACAACAATTCAACGATGGTCTAGATCAGGATTGTTCAACTGGCGACCCTTTACCGATAGTTGTGGCCAGCGAAAGCTTCGAAGACCAAAGTTCAGAACTTAGTTCAAATGCCTTGTGTGTTTGTGAAAGAGGTTCACCACTTTAATCGAAATGAACTTTTTCCAAATAAGTCTCATCACACGCAACTGTCAATATTATAAACTGAGCCTTTATGAAATTTTAGTATCTATCAATGCATGAGCAATTATCATATGAAAATGTAATGGTG
The DNA here is from genome assembly GCA_030704885.1 of Cynegetis impunctata. Taxonomy (NCBI): domain Eukaryota; kingdom Metazoa; phylum Arthropoda; class Insecta; order Coleoptera; family Coccinellidae; genus Cynegetis; species Cynegetis impunctata. The sequence continues at coordinate 271,625 of JARQZK010000772.1, forward strand.
CATCAAAACAAGGGATGTAAAAATAATTTGGTTTGCAGATCGCCGCATCCATTGCAGAAGAATCACTTAATTCCCTGGAAGGAGTGACCTGTAATCGAATTGAAGGCGCATTGTTCGGTTTTCCACAAATAAGGTTACCCAAGGGGGCTATCGAGACAGCGAATAAAATGGGTATATCTCCTGATCAATTTTATGCCTTAGAATTGTTGAACAAAGCTGGTATTACTGTTGTTCCTGGTAGTGGATTCAAGCAACCTCCAGGAAAATATTTTATTCGTTTAACATTAGTACCAAAACCAGACGAACTGCATAAAGTGATGGAAAGATTCGGAAAATTTCATCACAAGTTTCTGCAGAATTTTTCAAACACTAATACAATACACTGAATAAAGTAATATGTGACAGTTTTAAGTAATTATTTCTTTATATTTTCGCTAACCACATTGATATAGTTATGATATAGTTATTCTCCATTCTTAGATAGATTACAGAGTGATACCTCTATAGGGTGTTCCAGACAAAATTTTGCACCTGAATATTTCATTTAATATGATGTTTTGGAAAATATACAAAAACACGTCGATTTTTAATTTGAACGGGACATTACGTTATATCATTACTTGTTTTGTTAGTTGCTATTCTTTGGTAGGTGCAGGAATCAACTGATTTAAAATGACACTATAGGAATTTGATACATCTATTCTAGTCAGGAAATTATTTCTAGCTAATATTGTATACCTATCTCTTTCTCCCTCTTTCTTTCCGTTCTCTCATCCCTTCTCTTTCTGATCCCACTCCGCCACGTCAATCGCCAATTATATGGGTGCATCAGAAAAACAGTGGTTCAAGTCCAAAATTTGGATTTTCTTTTTTATTCTCGATTCAGTACCCCCAATACGGTTCCTTTTCAGAGCAACAAAGATCCAAGTCCACTCCTACATAGTTGCCTTTAAAATACCACTAGATTGGTATTGCTGTGATTTAAAAATGAAAATGTTCAGAGCAAAGGTGACTCAAGTCCTATTTTTCCTGTTAGGACACGTATTGCTTAAATTAGTGGATGTGACTATGTGACTAAAAATTCTGTTAATTAACTGAAGATTCAAGTCATCAAATTAAAACGTGGATAACCATTTTCTTTATTATTAAGAGAGATTGTCTCAAATGTTATGGACTTTCAGAGATTTCCTTAATGAATAAGTGCGTTGGAAAGAAATTCACATCTTGAGCAGCGGTAAATCGTGAGCCTCTGTACATGCAACGACGAGCCATAACTTTAGTGAAGAAGAACGATAAATAATCGCTTCTACCTTTTATACCACCTATTTTTCATCAATTTCATAAAAATCTTTCTGTTGAAATTAATACTAAGAACTATCTTCCAAGATGGCCAGGATCAGAGTAATCAGTTGTTGAGTGATGAAGAGTTCAACAACGAATACCAATTTGACGAATAGATTAGCTAGTTTTTTTAATATTCATGTTAAAATTGTTTTTTGATATAAGTTTTTATTTTACTTACTTGTTTCAGTCTAAAAACATATGTGCAATCCTAATACACACAAATTTGAATTTGTAACTCTACAATTCAAATTAATTTTCTGTGAAATTGTAAAAGAATGTTTTCAGAGCAAGTAAAATAAATAACATAAAATCTTTTAGCTAAATTCAGTTTTATTCTTGTACTTGGATTAAACAATGCACCTTAATATGAATTCGTTCAGTGCAACACTGATCTAAGTCCATTTTTTTTCTTAATTGATTGATTAGTTAGGTGTTTTTGAAGTTATCATTCATAGCTCGAAACATGTCGACTTTTTATTACTGCTAAGTACAGTATCTAAAGATTTTTTATATTGTGAAACATAAGCCAAGTGTTTTTATTTTAAAGTTTATACTTTATTCTTTATGATGTTTCACCAAGTGATGTGCGAGAATTCAATCTCAGTTATATATATATATATATATATATATATATATATATATATATATATATATATATATATATATATATATATATATATATGAAATTGAATTTTAAGTGCCAAGCATCATATAAAGTCATTAAACGATCTTGGTTCCAGGTCGAACTTTGCTAATTGCACCCATTTTAATAAGCAGGATTGCAAAGTGTAAAGCTGCTAATAATCAAACTAAAAAAAATAACTAATGTAGCTACACTAGTGAAAATAAGAGAATATACCCGAAAAATTTGTGAATAGAAATGTGAGAAGAAATTCGGAAGAAGTTTAGGTAGGTACCATAATTTTCAGAGACTTGAAAAATTGAATTATAGAAACAAAGGAAGTACAAAAAACAAAGAGTACTGTGTATTGGAATAATTGTAAAACATGATGGAAAAAATTCCAAAACTAAAACAAAAACCATATTGAATGTTAATGAAATATAAAGATAAGGAAGATAATGTGAAGAAAAACTATAATTATTCCATCGACACATAAAAAAATTGAATAAAGTAAAATAAAATTAATTATCCAAAAAATGGATACGAGCTTGTTCAATACTTTCATATTACTATGTAACTTATATCTTTAATATTGGAAATGTAATATGAAATTACCACTGACTTCACAAATGAGCGATGGATGAATGCTTTCATATATGGTATGTACGCTTCATAGAAACGAAAAAACAACTCTATCGCAGCGAGCTGCATTAGAAGAGCAGGTTTTCATAAAGTATCCAGTTTAAAAAATATATTTCCAAATTCAAAAAAAAAAATGCGCCCTCTAATGTGTAAACATTATTTATTTCCTCCTCGGGGGATCAACCCCCCAACCAATTTGTATCAAAACCAATCACATCCAAGGTATACGAAACTACGTACTCTATTTCTATAAAATTGCGCTCTTTATCGTGTGAACAAGATTGCTATTGCTTCAAAATTGCGCCCGTTATCGTGTAATCAATGCTAAAATACATAACCACATACATACGAACATATAGGTATATATATATATATATATATATATATATATATATATATATATATATATATATATATATATATATATATATATATATATATATATATATATATATATATATATATATATAAAAATTTATCATTTTTTTTTTACAAAAATTGGTCAATCTCATGCCCCTTCAAAAGGCTTGAGTGTGCGGCTGCATACTTCGCATACCCCTTAGGCCGGCCCTGGTAGCAAGAGTAGCAAATGCTACGGGCCCCGCGAATTGGGGGGCCCCGCGCTCCAACGCCTGTCTGACAGTAAAAAAAATAAGTTTAAATATCTTGCACGTTTTAAATGCGAAGCGCTTAGGTTATGCTTCACTCACACCTGAAAATCTAAAACTCGATTTCGTCACGTTAAATCGTAGGTATAGGTTGTAGCACGAGAAACGTTGGTGTCAAAATCTACAGCAATAATTTTAAGTTGTACCACATTTCTAAAAATTGACCGCTGGCCGCACAAGTTATGTGTTTGTACTACTGGCACTGCACTATACGCAAGTTTGTAGCACTGCAAAACTAACACAGAAAATCCCTGATATTGTCACCGATCGAGCTAGTCGTAAAACCCGAACAAATAAAATAGGATTCTATTGACTATCAAACTATTATAATTTGATGTAGGTAGATTTACATTTGGCACAACGTAAAAAACTGTAAAAAGCTCTTCAGATGTTAGTCTAGCATTGTATTTTAGTTGCATTAGTTTACATTTCACTATATTTATGTAACACCAACACTTGTGACCCCCTGGCGAATGAAAAAGAGTGGCCGAAGTTTCTTGTCAGTTATCATGACTCAACCCCAATCAGCTAACTGACCGTAGGCAAATTGACTCAAATAGCTCTTTCACAAGTATCATGGATGTCATTTACTTACATGAATATAAATTTGAATTTGATTGTGCGTATGTAGCTTTGATTGTACCTAATGAATATCCAAAATAATATACGAACTATTTTATTACCAAAATTGAAAAAAGCCAACCAGTTTGATTTGTAAAAGTAATTAAAAAAATATAGGAAGTTTATTTCAAAAACTGGTATCATTCCATGCACAGATATACGTATTCCTACTTAGCTGCTCCGGGTAGTCACACACACACACACACACACACACACACACACACACACACACACACACACACACACACACACACACACACACACACACACACACACACACACACACACACACATTTTCGGTTATATTCTCTAATCTGAGTTCAATACTATAAACTTGAGAACCTGAAGCGAACCAAGGGCCTCTTGGCCGAATTTGCTACAGGCCCCGCGCTGGCTTAATCCGGCACTGTTAAGAATGTGTATAAAAATAGGGAAATTGTAATTGGACAGGTATTATCATTTTATAATTCTTATTATCTTCTTTCCGATTTCAACTGAATATTTTCCAAATTATAAATGAACTCAATTTACGAATTTATTCGTGAACAATTTGGCAACATTGTTCACGTAATGCTATGAGTAACGAGAATCCGGCACGCAGAACGATTCTTGAAAGTATGCGTATGCCTGCCCGCCTTACTGTTGCAGGAATTCGTAAACAGAATGACTTCAGGGGCAAAAGAATTAGTAAGTGGCGTAGGACGACAATTGAAATCATCAAATGTCTATATTCAGAAAACTTCTACTTAGTAGAATTTCTATCGTTTTTATTAGACCTATTTGGACATTGTAACCACGGAACAAGCACAAAATATTCTTAGAGTGGGTTAAATCTCACCCTCATTCTTCATTTTTTTATTCATTACTATATTTAGTATTTTCAACTGGAAGTTAGTTGTTTCAGATAACTTCCTGCTAGAAATGAGTAATCCTATATTGATACAAGGGTTGACCGAAAAGATTCCAGCCTAACACAGGATCATATATTTTATAGTCCAATTCAGTTTTATTTCTCAACAGTCTTCTTTTGATTCCTTGTGTACCTATCTTTTTAATCATAGATGAAGATACTGGATGACAATTTCGCTCTACGAAATACTCTTTGCTAGGTACAGTGCCGGATTAAGCCAGCGTGGGGCCTGTAGCAAATTCGGTCAACAGGCCCTTGGTTAGCTTTTAGTACTCAAGTTTATGGTATTAAACTCAGATTAGAGAATAAAACCGAAAATGTGTGTGCGTGACAACCCGGAGCGGCTATATAGGAACACGTATGTCGGTGTGCGTGTAATGATACCAGTTTTTGAAATAAACTTTCTATATTTTTTCATCACTTTTACAAATCAAACTGGTTGGCTTTTTTTAACTTTGGTAATAAAATAGTTCGTATATTATTTTAAATACTCATTAGGTGCAATCAAAGCTACATACGCACAATCAAATTCAAATTTATATTCATGTAAGTAAATGACATCCATGATACTTGTAAAAGAGCTATTTGAGCCAATTTGCCTACGGTCAGTTAGCTGATTGCAGTTGAGCCATGAGAACTGCAACTTTGGCCACCCTTTTTCATCCGCCAGGGGGTCACAAGTGTTGGTGTTACAATAATATGGTGGAATGTAAACTGATGCAACTAAAATATAATGCTAGACCAACATCTAAAGAGCTTTTTACAGTTTTTTACGTAGTGCCAAGTATAAATGTACATCAAATTCTAATAGTTTGAGTCAATAGAATCCTATTTTATTTGTTCGGGTTTTACGACTAGCTCGATAGATGACAATATCAGGGAATTCCTCTGTTAGTTTTGCAGTGCTACAATCTTGCTTGTAGTGCAGTACAAGTAGTACAAACACATAACTTTTGCGGCCAGCGCTCAATTTTTAGAAATGTGGTAATACTTAAAATTATTATTGTAGATTTTGACACCAACGTTTCTCATGGTAGGGTATCATACAACTCATACATACGATTTAACGTGACGAAATCGAGTTTTAGATTTTTAGGTGTGAGTGAAGGATAGCCTAAGCGCTTCGCGTTTAAGGCATGCAAGATATTTTACGTTATCTAACTTTTTTTTATTACTGTCAGACAGGCGTTAGAGCGCGGGCCCCCCCAATTCGCGGGGCCCGTAGCATTTGCTACTCTTGCTACGTGGCTAATCCGGCACTGGCTAGGTATTCCAGGCAAAACCTTGAGGCCAAAAAAAGAAGTCTTGAAGAAAAACTGTTCTAGTGAATACTGTGCATCAATTCCAATTTGTAAATATTTGATATAGTCCATTGAAATGTTACATTTTTTCGGCTTAGCATGCATTTGTCAGAAGAATCAATTTTATTTTTCAGGTATCATTGATACCTGTATCAACTTCTCCTTGATACCGTATCAAGGAGAAGTTTGTGTAAACTTATATCCAAGTTTGTGGTGTTTGTGATCACAGCTGGAAAAATTTTTGTGAGACATATTCGTCTGTTTTTTGATAGTTCAATTTAAAAAACTTACGCAAAAATTAATTTCAATCCTTCAAAACTTTTGAGAAAGTGAAGAATTTCGTGGAGACATGTTAGCTGTTCAATCAAGTCATTCCTCTAACTCAAATGACCTGTTATTTCCAAAAAAAAGTTGCCAAAATCATCTAAAATGAATAACAGAAGAAATTTAATAGTTTTTAATTCACATATTGAATTACTCCTCTGAAACTAAACATTTCGCCCTCGTTGAAACGATTGCCTTTGTAACGCTTACATTACGTTTTATCATAGTAAGGCCTAGCTTCTCATTCGCCTAGAATCTGGACTGTAACGTGCGATAAGGAATTTCTTCCCCAAAAAGTTACTATTATTTTATATATTGTCAAATACAATTCTTAATCTTCCAAGCTAGGAGTATTTTATTTACTATGAAAATGGATAATCAATAATGCTTGACGCTCACTCGCTTACGTCCTCCGTAGGTGAGTCATATTATTTTATCGAAGGAACAATCTCGAAAGGAATAGGTACTGACCAACTTAATTTCGCGACGTCATCTTCTAGAATCTGTCCAAAAATAGTGTCCACTTGATATCGATCAGTATTGAGTTATTAGCAAGAAGGGAATCTTACTATTCGTCTATTTTGGTCAACTCTGATTTCGTAACTAACAATGAAAAAAGTGCGTAGGATGATGTTTCTCAAGTTGGATGAGTAAATAAGCGGATGATGTATATACAGGCATGTACGTTTTCTGGGACTATATTTATTACTGTTAACGTTGAATTGGAATGTTTGGATTTGGTTTTAAATATTTTATTTCATACTATATGATTTAAAAATCGGTGATTCAATACACACATATATAGATAAATAAAACGTCGTATTTTTCACGCGAAATGCATCGCGTCGAGATGCGATTCTATCGAATTGAATTATATTCAGAAAAATCACGTTTAAAAAGCAAACCGAATTAAAAAGTAAAATAATTCATTTTACTAAAAAAAAAATTGCGAAGTGCATCGTGGTTGAAACAAAAAGTTGAAATCAACGAAGGAACGTATCTCAACATCAACATAATAATCCACGTAAAAAATTTCAACCCTCTATTGTGAAAATATTCTCGAAGTGCATCGCTTACTCAAGTCAACATAATCTCAATGTTCGTACCAAACTTCAACCCTTTAACTCAATCTGCAGAAGCTGTGAAGATTTTTCCAAAACCACGAAAAAAGAAATATCTACGTAAAAATGGCGGCGGTTAGAAAAATTTAACCAAATACACAGGTACCAAATTTCCGGTGCACACGAATTGCGGTTGATTTTGCGAGAGTGACTGAATTGCGGTCAAAAATTTTGTGCCTACCTGAGGAGTCCTAATCTCCAACCGAACTGCTGTCAGAAACTTATTTAGGGGCAAGAGGGTAAATTGAAAGTAAAAGTTCTAATTTTCATAAAGATATATATAATATACAAAACATAGAAATTATACAATACTACAGACTACATCTACATGCATATACATCATAAAACTACTTCACTAAACTTATAACTAACACATTTTACAAAATTATACCTAGTAATATCTTTTTTATTGTACTGACCAATTTTGTTGTTAATGAACTCTTGTTTATCTAATACATTTTTTCGCACAAATCTCGCTTTATTATCAATAACAGAATTTATTTTAATATAAGTATCTGTTTGAATGCTTTTTAACGTTTCTATAAAAAGATTGATGTTGGGGTGCGGAGAGCTGCAGGTTCTGCTAAACTTTCGAATCTTCATCGATGTAAGTTTCCACTAAATAATCGACAAATTTGTCAATTCTATCGTCTCCAGTAGGTTTATCTGACATAAAATCTTCTACAAAACAATCTCCCACTTTTCTTTGAATTTTTGTCAACAACATCGTTAGGCCAATTTTTACCATATTTCTGGTTAACCGCCTAATACATGATATGTATAGAGATTTAAGATAAAAAGATTAACCATCCAAGCAATTCAGTCGTCGAAAACAACCACCTAAGTACCCTTCTACCTGATTCAAATTTTGACCGCAATTCGTGTGTCTCCAAACAACCACCTAAGTACCCTTCTACCTGCTTCAAATTTTGACCGCAATTCGTGTGTCCCCTAAATTTCAGCCCATTTGACTAGATGGGAGCCGCTGGAGATGCCAATATGTATCAGGAAATATATATATATATATATATATATATATATATATATATATATATATATATATATATATATATATATATATATATATAGGTATATATATTTTTAGTTTTGGTTTTTCTTTGACCTAATATATATATTTTTTTCGTAATATGTTCTTGGTGTTAGGTCACATTAGATGATGCATTTTAGTTGTCGTGCAAATGATTGTTTATTGACTTTTCGACCATTTTATGGCCTTTTTCAAAATCTATAAACTAAAGGACGTATATTACATCAATTTTAAAAGTCATCTAAAATATATTCTTACCCTTAACGTAGATAATCAACAAATTAAAATGAAACATAACATGAAATAACGAAAAATCACGAAAAATCAGTCATTCAATTTCAATGAAACGAAAATATTAAAAACTGAGCCAAACACCAAAAAAAAGGAATTTCTTGAATCGTTGGAAAACCAAAAAAATATTAAATGTGCAATTAATGACAAGAAAGATGTAAATAATACAACCAAACTGTATGCTCCTCTGCAATACGTTCAGAAATAACTGACCTAGCAACTCCGTTGACTGTGATGAGTATGTGTACTTGTGTAGTAAAAATGTTTTATTCTCTATGTTTCATTTAAATTTGTTGATTATCTACGTTAAGGGTAAGAATATATTTTATATGACTTTTTAAATATAATGTAATATACGTCCTTTAGTTTATAGATTTTGAAAAAGGCCATAAAATGGTCGAAACGTCAATAAACAATCATTTGCACGACAACTAAAATGCATCATTTAATGTGACCTAACACCAAGAACATATTACGAAAAAAAAAAATATATATACTATATATATATATATATATATATATATATATATAGATATATATATATTTTATATATTCAGCTATTCACTCACTTAAATGAATAATATTTTCTACATATAGTTTGAGTCATTCATTAAATATAATATGTACATTCTTGATATAATAGTTGGAACAGTGATGAGCTCGATATAGGCACTATTATAATAATAAGCTTTCTTTATATATTAGATACTATATATATATATATATATATATATATATATATATATATATATATATATATATATATATATATAGAAAGCAGAATTCTCGTGTTTATCGAAACACGTTCGTGGCAATAAAATCAAATTAGTACTAGGACATTTATTTGAAACTAATCAAACAAACCTCCTAGCGGAGCTGGTTATACGAGTTCACGAAACATCGAAATGCCTCCATACATCTTAGACGTGTATGTTAGAAACATTAAGTTGTTTATCACAATCAATGGAAATGATAGACAGTCTGTTTCGCCCTTATTTGGGGCTCATCAGTATCATCTATCCATCGAAAGTGATAACCAACCAAATATTTCTAACGTCTTTATATTTTCCGTCCATGACTATATTGGCATATAAATATGACACAGCGCCACCAGTCGGAAACAAATGAACCACATCTTACAGATAGAAGAAAACATTTCGGCAACGTGAACTCGTACGTCCTGACACCCGAAGGTGGTTACTATATTCGCTAAGCAAGAGTAAAGTTGCCACATCAAATCGATGTAATGCAACAATTACACACCGCCAGTAACAGCGCTCCGATTCTATCCTTTACGCAGTAATTGAATAGAAAGCAGAATTCTTCGTGTTTATCGAAACACGTTCGTGGCAATAAAATCAAGTACTAGGACATTTATTTGAAACTAATCAAACAAACCTCCTAGCGGAGCTGGTTATACGAGTTCACGAAACATCGAAATGCCTCCATACATCTTAGACGGTGTATGTCTATCATTTCCATTGATTGTAATAAACAACTTAATGTTTCTAACATACACCGTCTAAGATGTATGGAGGCATTTCGATGTTTCGTGAACTCGTATAACCAGCTCCGCTAGGAGGTTTGTTTGATTAGTTTCAAATAAATGTCCTAATACTTGATTTTATATATATATATATATATATATATATATATATATATATATATATTATATATATATATATATATATTATATATATATATATATATATATATATATATATATATATATATATATATATATATATATATATAGTTGATGGAATCCGTCGTTACTACGTGATAATTTAACATGATTAACAAAACTAAATTTGATTTTACTACGTTTATTATCACAAAATATTTTGAAAAATATAACACTGCGATTGCAATTTCGGTCACTAGACCATCATCGGGCAGATTGAGTTAAGTTGTTAACTCAAAATGCAATCGCAGTGTTATATTTTTCAAAATATTTTGTGATAATAAACGTAGTAAAATCAAATTTAGTTTTGTTAATTATATATATATATATATATATATATATATATATATATATATATATATAATTATATATATATACATAGGCGCCGACTCTATGGGGCCTGAGGGGGCCCGAGCCCCCTCAAAAATTTGTTTGGGGGGGCTGAGCCCCCTCAATAATTTAAGATAATTATTAGTAATATTATGCTTTGTAAATCGACGTATATCGAAGAAGAATGAAAACAACGAAGCCAGCTCACCGCACACTTTCAAAACCCCAAAGGCATACTACAAAGCTCTTTACATTGAAGTTTGTGAAACTGTATAATCTATCATTACTGAGCTGTTTGCATCAACAGGGCTCACACAGGTCATTGCAGTTGATGAAGAGTGCTTGCTTTTAGTAAACAGAGGTGAAAGAAATTTTGAAAAATCAACTGAGTTTTGCAAAAATGACCTAGCCATTGAAAGACTGCGCATACACACAAGAGCATTAACTTTGAGGTATTGTTTTTATTTTAAGAACCCTGAGATTTATCCAAAGTAAGCTTATATTAGCTATTTCACTTATTAATCAAAGTGCTTAAGGTGCGACATCAATATTCCATGTTTTATTCTTTTGATGATAGTTGAGGATTTATTCAAAAAATATAATTTCTTTCCAGAGCCATTTATTTACTGCTCTGTAATAGTCTATAAGCATAATTAATACTGTAAATTATATTAGCGTTTTACGAAAATACCGTGCGTATTTATGTATTGTTTCGTTTTTCAAGTGTCGAGTTATCGAGAGTCGAGGTTTCGGTGTTCTAATGTTGGGGGTATGAGCCCCCCAATATTTTACATAAGTCGGCGCCTCTGTATATATATATATATATATATATATATATATATATATATATATATATATATATATATATATATATATATATATATATATATATATATATATATATATATATATATATATATATATATATATATATATATATATATATATATATATATATATATATATATATATATATATGAAAAAATTTGCGAAATTCGTGTTCTAGGAGGTCTAAAACGGATAGAAAAACTACTCCAGCACCTGACTGATTTCCTTCGATATACTGCAATAGTAGGTATGTATTTTACAGAATAAAATACAACTAAAAACGCGGGACCAGCAGAGCTCCGTCGCTAAGGTCGTATTTTTCGCGCGAAGTGCATCGCCTACTGAAAAACCACTATTTAATAGTAGCTATACAGTAAGAAAAATTAAAAAATAATTTTATTCAGAAAAAAAATTCGCGAAGAGCGGAATAGTCTCCACGAAGTTCAGCGCTGTCGAAAAAAGGGTCGAAACCCACTAAGAATCGTGTTTCAATATAAACTCAATCCAAGTACCAAATTTCAACCCTCTAACTCAATCTGCAGAAGAAAAGATTTGAGGCTCTCAAGGAGCACATTCATAACATTAACTCAATTCTCACACAAACTTTTAGCTTTCTATCTATAGTTTGAGGGACTGTAGAGAGCTACAATGCTCCAAAAAACCAGCAAAATGCATGAAATTTCTATAAAAAAAATTTGTATATTTTATCGGCACAATTTTTATGTTGAACTTTCAAAAGTTTTTGAGAATTTTTGAGCATTGTGCATCCCTAAAACCACTCCAAGATCAGATAGAACACTGAAAATTTATATCCTGAGAAAAGGGGGAACTTATAGAAGAAGAAGAGAAATACAATCGGGGGGGTTCAAAATGGTTTTTTTCGATACCCCAATTTTGTATAGAAATTTCATGCTTTTTTGCAGGTATTAAAGTTTTGTTAATCTCTTTAGCTCCTCAAAACTGACATACAGTATGAACTTGGATGTAAAATGAACAAAAATTAAGGGCAAATACTACCTTCGTGGTGGAGCTCTACTGCTCTCGCGAGTTTTTTTGAAATTGTGATGTAGTTAATTATTCTTTTTATTAACTATACCATATTTATATATATATATATATATATATATATATATATATATATATATACATATATATCATTAGCTTGCTGTTTTCTTATAGATTTATTTGACGTATCCGATTGCCTTTTTTTTACCCTGAGGCGAAGCTAAAGGGGTCTCACGACAAAAAGTTGGTAACTGGCCCGATTTTGAAAATTTCAACGGATATCGATAAAACACATATGATTTCATTAGGGAATTTGAATTACCACTTTTTCCCAATGAAGATTAAAAAAATATAGCGTTTTTACCCCGAGGTGAAGCTAAATTCTCACTAAAAAAAGTTGGGATCTGGTCCGATTTTAAAAATTCCAACGGATATCGATAAAATACATATAATTTCATCAGAGAAGTTTTGTTCCCAATTTTTTTTTCCAACGAAGAATAAAAAATTATAGCGTTTTTTAGACAGACATTACGACATGCGCATGCGCCAAGGTATGTACGAAGTCCTACAAAACATGCGTCGAAGTGCTCTGTGTGCCACGGTAACCAAGCGACGTTGATAGCTTAAGCTTGATTCTGCGTCTGTGTCTGCTTCCCATCCATAGAGATATCTTATCAATTTGATTCATAATTTGCAGCAAAATGAGCCGGGATATGATATTCAAATTCGACAGTCAAACAATGAATTTTTCTGCTAAATTTTCACGGATTTTATTCGTAATATCGACTTATTAATACATTTATTGCAATTTTCCTTCATTTCATTCGTAAAATCGACTTTCATTGTTATTTAATTTATATAATAGGTACATTCAAAAAATATTGACGACATGCACATGCACCGAGGGGTTTTATCATTCCTAGTGCTACGCAGTAGGGTATCCTTCATTTTTTGATATTTTATTTTCAAGAAGATTCAAGGGGCACTGAAGGAGGGAATGAGGCATAGAGATTGGCAAATAATACTTATTAACTTCCCCCTTAATCTGAAGTTTTACATGTTTTTAATTTTCTATATCCGATTTAGTTGCTTATACAAGTATTTGAATTCGTGGAGCTGTCCGATATTTAAAAATTTTATTGTAGGTAGGTATATACTTATCAAGAAGAAATACAAAAAAACCGGCCAAGTACGAGTCGGACTCGTGCACGAAGGGTTCCGTACCATCATTGACTATGCCCCCTTAAATATTTATTTTATTTTATTATTAAAGTAAAATATCGATCAAAAAAGGGCAACAAAATCGAGTTTGTTGTATGGAAGCCCCCCTTGAATATTTATTTTATTTTGTTTTTAGTATTTGTTGTTATAGCGGTAACAGAAATACATAATTTGTGAAAATTTCAACTGTTCAGCTATCGCGGTTATTGAGATACAGCCTGGTGACAGACAGACGGACGGACGGACAGACAGCGAAGTCTTAGTAATACAATACAATACAATACAATAATTTACCCCCAATTCACCTATTGCATGTCTTTATTAATTTTCTGTAATAACGAGGATATAAATAAACTTCAAATATTGCAAAATAAGAATTTTGTTGGGCTGTAGCATTTATACTAGAGTTAATGATATGTTAAAAAAGTTAAAATTTTTGAATGTCAAACAAATGGTAGAAGAAGCAAATTTAATTTTAATTTTCAAATTTTTAAACGGTCTGGCACCAAAATGTTTTTCAGATTATTTCATTAGAAGAGGAGATATGATAAATTATAATTTAAGAGAAGGGGATCATTTGTTTATTGACCATTTCAATAACACCAATCTGAACAAGTCAATAGATGTAATGGGAGTCAGATGGTACAACAACCTTCCTATAATGATCAAAGCTTCGAAAACTGTCAAGCAATTTAAATCTATGTTAAGAAAATTTTGTTTTCGGATGTAGCTTGTATTATTTTTCAGGTTTGTTTTCTTTGTCTCCAATTGATTTGATTTTATTTTTCACATGTGATAATATGGAAGATTTTTGTATACTAGCAATTTTGCTAAATAAATGTTATTATTATTATTATTATTAATAGGGTCCCGTTTTTACCCTTTGGGTACGGAACCCTAACAATACAGGGTATATCTAAAGTGACAACTAGAGGACCATGAACTGCCATAAATGTTTCATACCAATTCGAAAATGACTTCAAATTTTGATATGAATCTTCCAAAAGTTTTTACGATTAAAAAAAAATTTATGATGAATTGCTGATCACTTACAGAAGAAACGATAAATACTAAACAATAAACTATTATTTCGTATGTAGTCACCAAACATCAGATACCATATTTGTATATTTGATCAATAACTCGTTTTGCAGTTCTTTCTCATATAGGCAAATATGGCAATGATTAATTTTATTCTGATATTATCGAGGTGATAAAATTGACAGGGATAACTGAGACTTTTATGTAATATTCACATCGTCCTACGAGGCAGAATTCTTGTTCCATGTAGGTGAACTTCTTACGCTCTTGAGGTCACTACTGCCCACTAGTTTGTTACACTATGAGTCAAAGCTTGCCTTTTATGGTAAGGTTTTATTATAGAATCGACTTCCAGGGGCACTTCCTTTCATTGAAACACTTTTAACGGTATGCCGTCTGAGCCGGATGTAGTATTTTTCGAATTTGTTAGTTGGGCGTCTCAATAATCTTATGAGAAAGTATGAATGAATAAATACTTTTCTGATGGTAATATATATGATGCTATGTGGTATCTGAATAAGATGAAAAATTAGTTTCACATCGGATAATATCCGAATTAAGTTTTAAAAAACATGAGCGGCTTTTAGGTAACCAAGGTTGAAGTCGTTTTGAATGAATCACCAGAATTTTACTTGGCACAAGAATATTTTAAAAGGAACATTGGTCGATTTTTTATAGAAACACCTATATTTGATGAGATTTTCGAAATTTCTTTCACTTAGGGGGCATCCAATAATTACGTCGTGAGATAATTGTGGCGATTTATTGACTCCCCCCCCTTGGTGAGAGTTCTTGCTCGACCCCCTCTCCCCCTCCCGAATCTCACGTGAGATTTGTTTAAAATGCATGTTTGTCATATGAATGGGTTAATCTGTGCTAATTCTATTAATTCAAGTAAATCAGTAATATTTTATAAAAATGTGAAAAAATTAAGTTATAATAATAAAACGATGGTTGTTATAAGTCACAGTTTTTTCAGTGAAAATTATTAGTGCATCCTATGCTCATTATAAAAGGTTATGGCATTATTTTTTTATGAATAATCGTCACATCGTACCGTATATGAAGCAGAAATATTTACTCCAAAAAAAAGTATTTACTGTTAATAAATATTTATCAATAGTTAACGAATAACGTTAGTAAAATAATTTTTTATATTAAATAAATGAATAAATTGTTTCTAACCAAATGAATTTATTTATAGTTAATAAATTCTTTCATCAGTGCATAATTAAACCGCGATTAATATGTTTATGAAGGATTTACCGATAATTTAGTGAAAAAATATTTTTTACTTAAATTAACCCAGTTTTCTCGCAATTTTATACTGTGTCTTGCGAAAATAAATAACGTGATATTTGTTGAGACCATCCCCTTCCCCCCGTGAGATTTTCCTCGACCCCCTCCCCCCCAAAACACCTCACGTAATTAATGGATGCCCCTAGTTAAAAAATTTTGTTAGATAAAATTCCACTCATAAAATACAAATGCCATTTTTAATAGATCACTAGGGTCGTATTTTCCTATTATTTTTGTTCTCTTTTAACCCTCTCGCTCACCTTGTCCTCAGTTGAGGACAACCTACTTTGGATTTTTTCCTATGAAGTACCGCTTGCTCTTACTTTTCTGTCATATTGTCCTCAGTTGTTCCAAATGAATATATATGCTGCCATCTACAAGCTGATGAAAAAAATATTCATGCATTTGAAATATAGGTTTCCGTAGGGTAGCTATGACAGCAGTGTCGCGCTCTACTGTTTATTTTTTTGTTGGCTATATTCGTTAGACCATGTGTTTGAAAACTGTTTGTTTACGTTCAAAAGAAGTGTAGACTTGTTCCAAAGCAATTGCGGTAAGTGATTTTTGTGCATATTGTAATCAGCGATTTTTGAAAGTGTGGCGTACTAGTTTGAGGACATTGTGAACTAGAGGTGAAGGCAACATCTGGGTGAATAAAACAGCACTTTTATTTTAATTCTGCGAAAGTTAAATTTTATACACTTGAGTACTTCGAAAATGGACGCAAAAATTATATAAATATATTTAATAAAATAAACAATGAAACATATTGATATTTTACCATTTTTAAAATATTTCTGAATTTTTTTCCCTCCATCAGCTCATGATGTCCTCAATTGGGGACATGTCATAGTGTCCAAACGGAGCATTTTCAAAATCTGAATTTAACATCAAAAATTTTCTAAAAATCATAAGTTGCATTACAGTAAATTTCAGATTTTTCGCTCCAATAGTTTTAATTCGTGACCGAGAGAGTTAAATACAAAATTCATAGTACAGTAGATATAACCCCTTGTTGCATCATGTGCCAAATATGACACAAACCAATGTTTTACATCTCTTTAATACATACGTCAGAGAAATATTACTTTATTTGCATGAATTACCATTTCTGGCACATACAAACATATTTCCAAAGACGCAGCTCCCTCTCTGTAATTATTTCGCAGTTATATACGTTTTTCAAAATGGTGACGATGAATCAGCTGCTTGTCAGTATTATTGTAGATTGAGTAATAGTTTTGAGTTCATCCACGTAACTTTCTACCCAATAAAAATTGTTTTTGTAAAAAATATACTTCTAGTAACTGCCTCATAGTGGCAAGTACTCGTATTTTTGAATAATTGACATTTTTCATCTAACAATCACTTTGTGCCATATATGGAACATTATGCAATTCAAGTATATCTAACTTGACCATATTGTGCGATATATGGAACATTATGCAGTTCAAAAGTATATCTGACTTGACCATATCTGCTGATTATGAATTTAGAAGATGTAAAAGAAATCTTTTTCTGATATATTATGGATCTAGGGTTGCCAACTCTCGACAGGACTAACCCGGGATAATTTTATAAATCCACAAAGGGGGGGGGGGGTTGTAGAAATGGTCAATCAATTTTAAATTTATATTCAATTTGCTTTCGAGCAGTATCTAATATTTGACGGTTTTTCACTATAAAATCATAATCATTAAAAATCGAAGTTTTGTTACAGCGACGGTTACGTATAATTTCAGAAAAACCGGAGAAATTATTGTAACCCGGGAGGTCGGGAGGATAACCATTATTACCGGAGTCTCCCGGGCAATCCGGGAGGGTTGGCAACCCTATATGGATCCCAAGTTATTTTATGCATAAAAAAATGTAGTTATACATAATTTTTATCAAAATGAAAGCGAAGACAAAATATCAAATGAAGATGAAATATTGGCTGTATAAAATATTTTTAGTTCATGTTGCATGCTGTCCCATATTTGGCACAAACCAGTTTTTCTTTTTTTTTGACAAAGAATATTGTGCTTTATTTTTTTTAATATTTTTCTGATGAAATATATATGTGTTTTTCCCACTGTACCTCTTTTAATCAATTTTAAAAAAATCATGCATTATGGGGATAAAACGTATTCAAAAACCACTTTCGCACCTCACTTTTGTCTTTCGACACAGTTAAATAGTCAATTATTTTCCCAAAAATTACGATTAAAAATAGGCATTAACATTGTTTTCAAAAAAACTTAATACTAAGGAATCTTATCGATATAATGGGCGAACAAAACTTTCTCAATTCCTCAGTGGAATTATAAGAAACTAGTGACAAGTACAATATTATGCAATATGAAACACGTGGTACAAATGACACTTTCGAGCAAAAACATTTCACTGAAACTAACCAAATTTGTAATCCATATTTTCATTCATTAGCTTCATATGATCAGTCCAGTATTGAATGTAATGCTCATAAGCTAATAGTCGCAAAAATCTCAACCATTACACCATTGTGAAGACATAATTTCTATTCAAATCTTCAATTATAGAACTTCATTATAATTATATCATTATATATAAGCAGTCGAATTATAATAGTAGAGACATCAACAATGAAATTAAGTTTTAGATTCAATTTCCGCCAAGTTTTTCATTATTAATTGTTCAATTATGCAAACCAGACGGAGCCAGCTGTGTGCATCTGCCTATTTTTAGATATCTGTCGTCTTCAAGACCGAAATAACCGTGTTCTAGACTCTACAGAACTGTGATGCCTTTTTGTTATAAATGCTGTTCAATGAACAGGAACACTAGCCGCATAACTCGAGTTATAAAAATACATTCGTACAAAATTAGCTTACATTTTATTGAATATCTACTGGTTATGCTTCGATCATATTAGAATAATTTGTTTCACAGTTGATAATTTCAAAAATATACACATTTTCAACGCAATAATTCAAAGTTCAGGGAAGTAAGATTCAAAATTATTGTTTAAAATGTCACATCAATAATTTGTGTATAAGTAGATAATATCGATCCAAAATAATTTCAGTCCAATCCCAGTAAAAGGGATTTTTTAGGAAACTAGCCTTTTTTTAAATATTTATAAGGGCTGACATCTGACAAAATTGAATAAAATAAAGATGCAATAGATTCCCATAAATAGAATACTTGACGTTTATTTGGTTCGGTAAGTATATATCTGATATGTATAAAAACGGCCTTTTCAATTTGAAAAGTTTTTAGTGCGATCGTTATTTCTATATATATATATATATATATATATATATATATATATATATATATATATTATATATATATATCTTTCTGAACATATATATTATATATATATATATATATATATACATATAAGTATATACCTATATTAATATATATATATATATATATATATATATATATATATATATATATATATATATATATATGTATATATATATATATATATATAAGATAAATGTACGGAAATCTGACACAGCACCTAATACAGACACTTTTGTTTATGAGAGATAAATAAGAAATCTAACATGTTTTTAAAAATACCGCCAACATACACAGAAAATAATATGTCATTTTTCTGTTTAAATAAGTTTTTGACAGAGAGAAGTGTATTACTGTTGCATGTATACCCGTTTCAAGTGACCGTTACCTTCATCTTGTGTTTTTTGTGCAAATTCTTATAAGACTCTTGAGTTGAGGTTCAACTTCCAGGTAAGTTTTTTCGTCTAAAACAGTGAATTTTAAGTATGGGTAGTTTACAAATGTGTTTGTATTGTATATTCTATATAATATTTCAAGAAATATACAACTTTTTAAATTATAACCAACAAATTTTGGAGGTGTCATAATTATGTACGACTTCAAAGCACATTTCCTAATTCTGACACGTCTGTCAGAATTAGGTGAAAGACCTGAAATATTTTTCTCTCTCTTGCTCGTACTAAAATGATGATGGTGTTGTATACTATGCTCAAAATATGCAAAATGTAACTTCTCAATGGTACATCCTAATTCGGACAGGGGGTGTCACAATTAGGAACTCGTGTGTCAGGTTTAGGATAAATGATGGTTTATAGGAATTTCCTGTCTTTTTTAGAATGTCGGAAAAGAAGAAAAATAGTCGATATGATCCAGATACGTTGAAAACAAAAATCCTAATGAATCAATCGTGCAAGTTCAAGAAGGTGAAGAATACTCTTATCTAGATGACGAAAACTTACTGGTAGAAGCAGAACGAATCGAGGAAGTGTTGACTGAAGAAAAAGGAGATGAGGATTTAGTGAAAGAAACACATTTGGAAAATGTCATTTGTATGGAAATAGAAGACCCGGTAGAGAACATAACTGTTGAAAATTATCAAATCGAGATTTTGGACCAAGACAAGTTATTATTTGACAATAGTGAAACATATTCACCTGAAGAATGAACTACAGAATCCCCAGCAAAGACCGCCGACATATCCAATCCAAAAATAAATATATTATCCAATATTGTTTTAGAAATGAATGAGTCCGAAGGAAGCAACAAACATATTCAAGTAACAGATAGGAGCAAAAATGAAGAAATATTATCTAATGAGCATGACATTAGATAAACTGAGTGTAGACCTAAAACTCCTAAAACGACTCTTGCTTCCATATCATCAGCTTCTACCTCAACAATAACTTCTGATTCAACAAGTCATATTCCTACCTCAATAATAACTTCTGAATCAACAAGTCATATTCCTTCAGATGTGCCATCCCCATTCAAGACTATACTATTCTGGCCAACCGTTCAAAAGTCGGAGAAAAAAGGAATCCTAAAGAAAAATTACCTAGTGTAGCAAGCTCAGAGCAGTGGAAAAACTACTATAAAAAAAGAAGAAAAAAAGAGGCAGGAAGAGGAGGAAAAGGAGAAACGTAAGAGATTAAGAGAACAAAAGGCAGAACAAAAAGTAAAAAAGCCAAGAATTGTCAAATCAAAAGATAATAAAGAAAAAGTAAATCGAAGGGTATTTGATTCAGATTCTGATGATGAATCAAAGCCGTCAACTGAATCATCTGTCCCTAACTGCGAGCAACAGTTCAGTATTGACGATTATGTGGTTGTTACATATGATGGTATCCAATATCCAGGAATCATTAAAGATCAACGTGATAATGAAGCTTTTGTTAGTGTTATGATTTCCAGTGGCTGAAACTGGAAGTAGCCAAAACAAGAAGATTGTATCTGGTACGAGCTTAGCGAAATAATCATAAAAATTAATCCTCCGATTTTAAACAACAACAGGGGAACTTATACTGTACCAGAACTAAAAACATATTTGAGAGTTAGAGAATAATAAGTAATCATAACTAAGTAAAAGTGCTGCTGTATATTTTACTTATTTTGATACTCTTAGGACGAATTTTACCTCAAAACTCAACTGCTTTATTTGTTTTTATGGTCTATAGATTTGTAAATTCAGAATTAAGAACACGTAGGTGTCCTAAATAGGAACAGTGTCATAATTAGAGCCTACTGTGTGTCATAATTTGGCTAAAACCTCATTTCTGGTGTCGGAATTAGAGACATTTACACTAGTTTCTAAATATTCCATTTTTGATAAAAGTTCAAAAATAAATATGATTTAAACAAAAAAATGTCGTTTTATTTATAATTTTTGAACAGCCTATCACATTCAATTAATTCAAAATCATAAAGAAGGTCAATCTAAATCATTCTTATCAAGCTCCTTCCTTAACCTGTCAGAATTCGGTACATTTACCTTATATATATATATATATATATATATATATATATATATATATATATATATATATATATATATAATTAGAAAATAATGCTAATGAACTTCCAAATGACCTGATATTTTTGAAGAAATTATTAAACTCAATTATTAAAAGGAATGTTTCTAATTTACGCTACAATGTATTTTCTCAATTTGTGGATTGAAGATATATATATTGAACTAAAGAATAAATTGCCTACTTATACTTACGTTTACTGAAATTTATTATGCAATGTTGAAACGAAACGAGTACATAATAATTCTTAAGATTTCGATTTCCCCTTATAGGTTAACAAACTAACATCGAAAATGAAGAAGTAAGGTACCTACCTTTATGATGTTTCAGCATTAGCATAAGTGAATATTTGTCGAAGATATGGAGAAATAAAGAACATTTACCATGAAGATTTCAAGTGTTATGATTATTAAAACTAAATACTTCTTACTTTAATATAAACGCAGTAGTTGGAACTATGAAAATTGAAAATAAACAAATCTATTCAGATTTGAATCTAAATAATAGTAAAGAATAAGTACATAACCAAACAGAAAGTTTTGGGTTCAACCCAGTGAATTATTTACCCAGACTCAATGTAGATATGTAAACCCCTGAAGATTGAATATCGTTACAAGCTTCAAAAGTAAAAGTAAAACTAATACATCTAATGAGAATTTTTAGTTTTAGAAGGAATATTATATGTTCTTTTCGGAGAAGTTAATTATTTCTTCTTGTTTTCATAATACTTGCATTTACTATGAAGATTTCATATGTAATTATTATTGAAAGTAAATACTTTTTACTTTAATATGAACGTGATACAAGTAGATAAGAAAATAAAAATAGAAATCTATTCAGATTTGAATTTAAATAGTTTGGAATAAAAGAATAATATAGATATATAAACTCCTGTCCTGAAGACTGATTAATTTTATAAGCTGCAAAAATATTACCGTTATAACAAATCTAATGAATTCTTGTTTTCAAAATACTTGCGTAATTGAAGAATACAATTATAAAAGGTACCTTCCCTTCAGTGTAGCCAACTCTACAGTTTTAACTGTAGATTTACAGTTTTTTCAAAATGTTCCCAGTTTTCAGTTTTGACCTCCAAATCTACAGTTTTTTTAATTTTAAATGCTAGCGTCATCTACTACGAACTATTATATCATTCCAAGTATATGCACGGACAATATAACGAAGTAAACAGGGTTTCGCGAACTGTTACCAAAGAACTTCTGTGTCTGCCGCACTGCTAAGGTAGAGCGCTTGTTTGAAAACAAAAATAAGAAATAAACTTTCTACGAGCTCAATAAAAGGCACTCTACATACGAGATCTGAAATTGAAAATTGTTTCGAAATTGATTACGAAAAGTTCAATAAAATTATGTACGATCTCAAAAACAATGAAGAGATCGAAAATCAAGAAAATTTGCAGATTGAGAACGAAATAGCAGGTAATTGTATAGTCTTGTAACATGTGTCATATCATAATAAATGCTGTATATGTTTTAATTTCAATAATTTTTCAAATCATAATTTGATGAAACGTTTGATTTCCAACGTTTGTTCTATTGATTACTACCTTTAAATGAAGTTTGAAACCATAAATTAAGAAAAGACTGTACATTTACCGTTTTCAAATCAAAATCTACAGTTTTCTACAGTTTTTTTGAAGCACATATGTAGTTTTTCACTGAGTTGGAGTTGGCAACACTGCTTCCCTTAAATGTAATGAACTTCGATCAGCAAAACTTTTCTAAAAACGAGGTTTTGATTATTCTAGTACAGATTTTATGTAGATATTATATAGTAATGAGTATTCTGACGATGTTATTAATACAAATTATATAACAAAGATCTTTTCCTTGCATTTTCAATGTATACACAGATATTAACCTGATTATTTAGGTGAACTCAATAATGAGACTGCCAAATATATTTAAAGATAGACGATATACCTATCTTTTAAATTTCAAACTTACTAAAAACGAAGCGAAATTTCCCTGAATACTCTAATTCTTTTTTAAAATATAACTTGAACGAAGAAACTTATTCAGTTTAATTGAATAAACTTTTGAAAATAATGCATTAATAGATTATTCAACGAGCACAAAATGATTGCTATTTTTCACGAGGGTGAAGTTTGCGACACTCGCTTGCAGCTCGTGTCGCAATTCACCCGAGTGAAAAATTGTAATTTTGTGCGAGTAGAATACTATACTTTGTCCACGACTTCCTCGAAAAAATTAGTAATAATCTGCATTTTCAACAATAAAAATAGTTATCAAAAGCGTTGACATAACATTTTCTGTGTTCACTGAAAACTGCATACTCACGTAAACGTCAACTATTTCACTTGACATCGATTCCATTCCTTTCTTTCACTCTGATAAAAATGAAATAGATAATTTATTAGAGTAAATATTCAATAAGTTGGGCATTATATTAAATATTAGTTTAATAATTTGCCTAAAAGTTATCTTAGTTACATGAAACCTAAAAATCTAATAACAATACTATCCTAACCATGTGAATGATAGTCTCAAGTTTGGACATTCGAGTGTGACGTCATGCAGTGTATAATAAATCATTATACACACTAGTGAATAATAGGTATAATTGTACTTCAGGAAGCACACGTATAATGAATGATTTATAGTACAGTCGTGGACAAATATTTATATAAACTGTCTTCCAAACATTCACAGAAATAAGAACACCATATTTATTAAAATTTTCATTCCAAAGTTTTCGTAGGAATACCTATTTCAATAATACTTTCCAAGGTAACGGGTAACATTAGTGAAAGATCTAAATAACTGTAAAATTTACGATGATATTTCAGCAAAAGAAAATGATAGTTTCTCCGATCATATTCCCAAAATAAACAGTATAACTTTTCAAATTTTTAGTGGTTAGCTCGATTTATTTTTATGGAGACAATTTTATCATCACCTAATTAATGAAATCATAAAGATCAAGGTTTTTATCACTTCTTGTCAAACTTTATATCGATTAATTTAATTTGACATAATATTTGCATCTTGATGCTAGAGTAAAGACAATATTTGTTATTGTAATCGATTTGTCTGTGGAGGAATTAGCTTAATATGCGATAATTAAGAGGAGTGGCAACATATTCCTACTAGAATAATTTTAATTAATTGAAGAAGCCTTGTCGATAATGGAAGTCACTTTAAGGGCGGCAATTCATTTTCACTTCACGGTTCCTCCACAATTTCTAATTTTCTATTACATATATATCCGAAATTTTTTAAGTAATAAAGTATCCATTTTTCATTGTTAGTTATCCTATGACAAAGTGTTTTCACACATTTACCAAATATACTTAGTTTTTACCTTATATGTAGGGTTGCCATCACCTAAATTGCTGACGCCGGACAAAAAAATTAAAAACCCCGGACATTTCGGTGAAATTCAGTTCTTTCCCGGACACCCCGTAAAATATATTTTTTTCGAATAAAATAAAACATCTTTTATATTTTGATTTTTTCATTTATTTGAACTTTGAACCGCTTGTTTGCGATAGAAACAAACAACAAAAAACAAATGAAATATCTACTTATATAACACAGTTTACAGTTTTCTCTTTTTGAGGTAATATGTTAAGGTATGTATATATGTATATATATATATATATATATATATATATATATATATATATATATATATATATATATATATATATATATATATATATATATATATATATATATATATATATATATATACTTATCTATAATATTTTATGACAAACATCAACAAAAATTCGAAAAACTTACTCCTGCACATGACTGTTGACTTTCGATACGCTGCATTAGTCTATTATTTTCCAGGAAATTACGACAAAAAACGGATGAAACTTCTACACGGAAACATCGGCGGTGGGAGAAAACATTTGAAACATCCAAGTAGCAGGTACCTCACCAATCATCAACGGAAATCACGTACAAATGTTCTGACTTTCAACTGAATTTGGAGTAATTGTGAAGATGCGGATACAATGTTCGAAAATCGCATTTAATTTCTATAAAAGATAACAATTGAAATTCCCGAATGATACCATTCTAATATCAAGCCAATGCACGTATAGGGACATGCAAAACCCTCTCACCGGATCGAATCCACAGTAATTCAAAACTATGAACCCAGAAAAAACTTATATTTCACATCAACTTAATTCACGCAGAAATGTGTAACCCTCTATACCTCAATTTGGAAATACTACGGAGGAGCGGAGGCGAGGGAAACTTTAAAAAACATGGCGGCAATGAAATAAAAGATTTGAAACCTCAATTCATTCAACGTAACAAATTGCAAGCCTCTAACTCAATCTTTCACAAACTGTGAATGTGAGCAAAACCTCAAAAACGACGAAAAGAATTTTCACACTGAAATGAAAGCGATTAGACGAAATTTAATGCCGTCAAAGACACTTCGCTAGGAACCACTTATTCCACATACAAAATTCCAACCTTCTCACTCAATATGGCAAACGTTAAAACTTTTGCCATATTCTGCTTCATTCAGCCTTCAAGAAGCCCTAGAATTTATAATTTTACTACGTTTATTATCACAAAATATTTTGAAAAATATAACACTGCGATTGCAATTTCGGTCACTAGACCATCATCGGGCAACTCAATCTGAATCAAGTTCTTAACTCAATCAAGTTCTTAACTCAATCTGCCCGATGATGGTCTAGTGACCGAAATTGCAATCGCGGTGTTATATTTTTCAAAATATTTTGTGATAATAAACGTAGTAAATTCAAATTTAGTTTTGTTCATCATGTTAAATTATCACGTAGTAACGACGAATTCCATCAACTATTTATAAATTTTTACTAAAATAATATATATGCCGATTATTTCTGATGAGCTTTATTATTGACTTTTCCCGTTTTGACTTTAAATCGGTGAATTATATGAGAAATAACACAATTTGTTGAAGTCACACTTAAATACAAAGTAATGTTCACATTTGAATCTAATTTTTTCTCCTATGTTGTTGTCACTCATGGAAGTTATACGTGGTAAAAAATTAAGCTTTATTTCTGAGATATACTTTTTTTTAATTCAGGGGACCCACAGTTTCAATATTCACAAAATATGTGAGCAATATCGTAGGGTAAAGTCTATAATCGTTGCATGTTCAAATCACAAAGCACGTCAATACCTAAGGCATTTTTAAAAGTGGGAGCAACTCAAATCTTTAAAATTATACTTTATTTTGGTCAGAGAAGAAGCCGTCTGTGTATTTAGCAAGTTTCTCTCTGGATTTAGCTTGTATACGGCTTAGGATTATAAATTAATTTTTAACTATGATTTGTTTTAAAATATTCCTCATCTTTATATCAATCGGGATCCCCCGGACACAAAATGTGTCCGGGTTTTACCCGGACATATTTTGAAAGCCCCGTCCGGACGCCCCCTAAACTAGGACAAATCCGGGGAAACCCGGACGGATGGCAACCCTACTTATATGGCATTGACGTAGGTACATACTACCATTTAATTTGATAAAATCAACCATTAATTCGCCATCTATATTATATTATATCTGTAATTTACAAAATATTTTACTTTTTTCGACATTGATGTTGAATAATTATAAAAACTATAAATATTATTTATGATTTTCAATTATATCCAATACCCTGAAAAATATTGATTTAATTTCAAAATATAACTTCGCTTCAAGCAAGTATTGAGTTGAAAGATGCCTAATATTAAATCCTCACAAGAGGTCTTATAATTGACTATCTAGAGAAAATAAATCAAAATAATTTGACTGAAGGTCTAAGACAGCGCTTTAGTATGTTTTTACTATGTTATGAGATACTTGATAGTTAGTTTCATTTAAAAAGCATTTATTTTATTTTTATGTAGAGTTGAATCATCCTCACACAATCCCACAACCTCCAAAGGTTCTTGTATAAATTTTTTCAGATTTTATTCAATACATCAAATAATTTGCAAGAGGCAGATCAAACATGAAAGAGCTTAAAACCTACAGGTCTTCTTATCTATAAGACATAATTCGATTAGATGATGGTGGAAACATCTTTTAAAAAACGTGGAACGATGAGAAGTTTGAATTTATATACTCAGAATCTATGGTTATCAAACTGAGAAAAGTACCCAGAAGATGGCTCAAGATAGAATAGGCATTTTAGCAGAATATTCCATATTCAATACTTATCACTATTTAATGTTCTGCGATGAAAAGGAAATAATTTTTAATGGCTAACGCTGTATTCGATGAGACATATCAAATATCTTTCTATCTAAGTTATCATTGCCAGAAATTTTCAACTGCATCCATCATTTAATAAATGAATTGGCTCTCATAATAAATTGTGATAATCTGTATTTAATGTTTACAATTTATTTATACTAGTTAAATATTTTCTTGGCAAAACTTTGCATATTTTACATGGTTATGAAAACTACTATGTTTAAAAATTTTAATTAAAATGAAAAGAACTATACATAATAAATTCGATGGACGATGAATCAACTCTGTGGTAGTTCATATTTATATTAAAAATTAAATAATAAGAAAACAACTTGTCTAAAAACCACAAAATGAAAATAACTTTTTATTCGACTAGTTTCGCATGTTACAGCATTATCAAGACTGAATACATAATTGCAAAGACATCGCTTGAAAATATAAGTATTTCGGTTCAGTACCTGGGGGTGGTAAAATGTAATCGATGGGTCCAAGTTATCAGAGATTTAACAGTGGGGGGGAGTGGTTTAAGTCTAACTGGTCATTGAGAAGAATGTAATTATGGGATTTTTGGATCTTGTTTATTTCCATGGCTTCCAGGAAGTTCATTATCATACCTTTATCACAGTAATGAAGAATTTTTGGTTTGAAAGAGGATGAGATGTTATGTTTTTTTGACTCTAGATGTTCCCTAAATGCTGATTGTCCGTTTTTTAGATGTTCTTTTAGCCTGGTTTCAAAACATCTCCCGGTCTGACCTATATATGTTGAATTACATTCTTCACAGTCCATTCTATAAATTCCTGTTCTCTTCATTGGATCGACTTTTGACATTTTGTTATTAAAAATCATTCTATCCAATCTGCTGTGACTCGAAAAAGCAGTATTCAAATTATTATTTTTAAAGAATTGAATGATCTTCGAAGAGGGGATGTGCGTATAAGGGATGCTCACAAACTTTTGTACATTTTTGTTATTGCAGTATGGTCCATATAATTTCAAATTGATAAAATGTTTCTCTTTTTTCGAAATTAAACTATTTATTATTTTTAGTGGAAAATCATTGTTAATACCTATCGCGCGAATCACGTCAAGTTCTACCATAAGGTCTTGTTTTGATAAAGGAACCGAAAAAGCCCTATGAATCATTGAGTTAAGAGCCGCGAGTCGATGGCTAATTGGACTGAAAGAATTATAACTTATGATGGCGTCTGAGAAAGTAGGTTTCCTGAATATTCTATATGAAAATTTATCCTGTTGTTTCGATATTGTTAGGTCGAGAAAATTTAACGAATTATTTTGTTCTGTTTCTACTGTGAACTTGATCTTATCATGTATTGAATTTAATTCATGATAAGATCAAGTTCACAGTAGAAACAGAACAAAATAATTCGTTAAATTTTCTCGACCTAACAATATCGAAGCAACAGGATAAATTTTCATATAGAATATTCAGGAAACCTACTTTCTCAGACGCCATCATAAGTTATAATTCTTTCAGTCCAATTAGCCATCGACTCGCGGCTCTTAACTCAATGATTCATAGGGCTTTTTCGGTTCCTTTATCAAAACAAGACCTTATGGTAGAACTTGACGTGATTCGCGCGATAGGCATTAACAATGATTTTCCACTAAAAATAATAAATAGTTTAATTTCGAAAAAAGAGAAACATTTTATCAATTTGAAATTATATGGACTATACTGCAATAACAAAAATGTACAAAAGTTTGTGAGCATCCCTTATACGCACATCCCCTCTTCAAAGATCATTCAATTCTTTAAAAATAATAATTTGAATACTGCTTTTTCGAGTCACAGCAGATTAGATAGAATGATTTTTAATAACAAAATGTCAAAAGTCGATCCAATGAAGAGAACAGGAATTTATAGAATGGACTGTGAATAATGTAATTCAACATATATAGGTCAGACCGGGAGATGTTTTGAAACCAGGCTAAAAGAACATCTAAAAAACGGACAATCAGCATTTAGGGAACATCTAGAGTCAAAAAAACATAACATCTCATCCTCTTTCAAACCAAAAATTCTTCATTACTGTGATAAACGTATGATAATGAACTTCCTGGAAGCCATGGAAATAAACAAGATCCAAAAATCCCATAATTACATTCTTCTCAATGACCAGTTAGACTTAAACCACTCCCCACTGTTAAATCTCTGATAACTTGGACCCATCGATTACATTTTACCACCCCCAGGTACCGAACCGAAATACTTATATTTTCAAGCGATGTCTTTGCAATTATGTATTCAGTCTTGATAATGCTGTAACAGGCGAAACTAGTCGAATAAAAAGTTATTTTCATTTTGTGGTTTTTAGACAAGTTGTTTTTTTATTATTTAATTTTTAATATAACTATACATAAATTTAGAATAATTGTAAATATACAGCATATATTATTAAAATTTGGGGTAACTGACTACTAAGTATTCTCAAGACAAATCAATTCTATTTATATACTTCTGTACAAATTAAAATACTATATAAATACTTCAAGTATTAATACAAATCAGGCTGTCTAAAACGAGTTTCTTTCTTTGTATTTTTAACATGCTCTTTGAAGAGTTGAAATACCTCACTATCATAGTCCTTTGGTGTCGGCTTTGCTCCAACTGCCCAGTTATATATATCCCAATCATTTGACGGCTCATTGATTAATCTGAAATAAAATATCAATTCAAGAAGATTCATGGATTTTTTATATTTATAACACTATTTCTGTTTCCACCGAAAAAATGAATAAGAAATTCATTCATCAACAGTACATGATTGAACTCATAGAACCACTAGTACAATTAAAATTAAAAGCACAACAAATTTGAACACCAATTATCTTTACTCTAATATCCTATAAGCACTTTTTTTTTGCTGTAACATAGACTAGAATATGTTGTTTTTTCTTATAAAGAACATATTTCAGGGCAGGAAAACCTAAGTTGATAGCTCTTTGAATCCTTATTCAATAAAGTTGTAGTCTTTCTCTCTTTGAAATCAAATATATCTACACTTTATCTTTCAGAATGTGTAATGTTATTCTTAGAGGTCAAAATAAAAAATGAATGGGTTACTCAATGGTTAAGGTTGAAGTTATGCAAGATTGAGTACAATTTAGAAATAGAAATGTAACACTCTCACCTGTCATATTCAGCAACTTGTTTTTCGCTAAACTTGTCCAAATATTTTGATACAAAAGTACTCAAGAGAATATCATTTTCCAACATTCCCCTTTTTCGTGATTGATACAAGAGCCTGCAAGGAAAACAGTCTTTCATTGTATTATAATATCAAAATAAAAATATTCCGATATGAGAATACTCCATGCACAAGGAATATACTTATGTTTCCATCTTCTGTTGACCTGTGTGAAAATTTTGTAAAATTTTTTCAAAAGCCATTTATGTTGTCTTGAAAAACCTACCTGGCCTTTTTTTCTTTAAATGTTTCATCAGATCTCCTTTTTGGTTTGGCTATAATCAATTCAGGATGATTTGGGGAGTTCACTAGTTCGTTATTCACCTCTGACGAGAAATATTTGAGGCTGACAACCTGAAAATATTCAACAAAAAGTTGATCACAGTCATGGAATATTCGTAGGGCTTACTCACATTTTTAGTTTTCAATCTAAGAGATCGTAAGAAATTCATATTGAATTAAATCCAGATGTCTTCTTTTGATATTTGATTATTGACAAATAGAATAGTTGTTAGCAGAATTGAAATAAGATGACTAGATTTGTGACAATTCTACTAAAAATTGTTGTTATGTATTAAAATTTTCATCTGACGTTTAGTTAAAATGAGGTTATAAACCAACCCAGAACCCAATAACACCAACATTTTTTCAACCAACATACTTTGAAAGATAAAATAAATTCCCTACTAAAAAATTCCACCATTTTCAGCTCAGGCATCTTCACGTAATTCCTTACTTTGAAGTTTTTATGATTTTTCATGAGAAATTTCAATTGATTTATCTTTGCCACTTTTTCATCTTGAATTTAATCTTTTTGAAATCAAGTGTCGATGTTATCCAAAACCAGTTTTTTGAATAAAGTAACATACTGATGTCCACTTGATTCAAAATTGCAGTATTTTGAAAGAAAGTCAAATTTTGTAAAGGAAAAATGAGATAAAATTGAAGAATCGCCTAACAGACTACGGACAGGTAGGTATCAGTCTTCAGTAAGGGGATAAAAGAAATAGAAATACGTAGTATTACATTGAGTTCATTTGATAAGATGGTTAATAGTGTAGCGAAACAAATTGTTATAGAATCTTTAAGTTATTTCTGAAATTTTTATCTCGAGTTCAAGTCGAGCATACTTCTAGATTTGAAAAAATATTGACTTTCGATCATTCAATTATGTTAAGAATCTTTAAATAAACATTCGTTACAGTATTAATGTATAAATATTCACCGAACGACTTTTAAAAGTTCACTAGGATTCTAATACAAATCAAAAGACTAAATTCGAGTTATAACCTGGGAAATATAAACAAATGTTACTGTTTACAAATAGATGATTGTTAATTTTTTTATCGTTAAGTCACTTACCATGGGACTGATTAATCTATAAAATAATGATTTATGAACGTTTTAGGTATTGTTCAACAGTTCATTGTGTTCCTAGTAATAAAAGCAAGACATTCCCGGACGACAAAGTGAATTTTCGACAAGCATTGAAGTCTGGGAATGTATATTTACTACGAGGTGCACATATTATTTTTTCTGAAATCACAATGGACATTATCATAATCAAGAATTTTTCAAAAATTTATAATTATTGCTTACCATCAAATTTAGAAAGGGAAGTGACAAACAGATTGACTTAGTAGACCTCAGTCTATGTTTAATAATTGTACAAAGTGCAATATAACTATAAATATACAAAAATAGTTATAATAAACGTTCTACATGCATAATAATATATTCAATAAATGTTCTTAATGTCAGTTGGTTGTTTGCGTATATTTATTTAGTGCCTAAAATGTGTATAATGAACCGGTAGGAACCGATTTATAGGGCCTTTGGCATGCAAAAAACTTCCCGTTTTCGGTACGAGAAAGTTTGTTGCTTAGCAAAGTACTGAAATACTAGATTATCGTATTTTGGGGACGGGAGTTGGTTTGAGAAAGTAGGCATTCTTGAACTATTTCAGAAAAAAAATTATTTTCGCCGTCACTGTATACAGGAAAATTTCAATATTGCCCACTAGAATAATCAGACTTCACTTTGAAGTTTTCAGTAGATTTCTCTCTCTCTCTCTCTCTCTCTCTCTCTATATATATATATATATATATATATATATATATATATATATATCTCTCTCTCTCTCTCTCTCTCTCTCTATATATATATATATATATATATATATATATATATATATATATATATATATATATATATATATATATATATATATATATATCATAGTTATTTTTTTATGACCGAGTTAGTTAGAGGACTAGTAACGCTTGCTGCCAAGCAGTAGGAAGATCCCGGTTTCAAAGCCTTGGTCAACTGATTTGCCATGAGTTATTCTTAAAGGTTTCCTCATGTCTTAGGTAAGTCACTACTTAAAAACTCTCACTTCTATAAATTATTCAGACTCACCATCCTGAATAAACTTACAAGTGTACCTATCGTCTGATCTGGCTGGAGGAGAGTCAAGGGGCCCTCCTCTCTGACACATACTTCAGGTGGAAGTGAAACAGGTGGTCTTCCCTTGTTTTTATGATTCTCTGAATAATATTGTCATTCTTTTGTTGAGTCTAGGTCATTTAGTGCATCAAAAATATTGACATAAATTAAACTTTTTTTTTATGTCCGTGTGACAGGAAAAATCTTTTATAGATTACCCTGAGAATATCCCGCACGTATTCTCAGGTATGTGTGAGACTCCGGATGTTGATGGTTACTCACTTAAAGAACTCTCACACATTCCTTGGAGTAGTTCTTCATCCTGCCCTTACAGCGTTCCTTAACAAAAGAGATAAGCTGCAAGCGGCCTCAATAGTTCATGGGACCTGATGACTCGAAGTGACCCGAGCAACACTGCTTTCTGCATTCTACGCGTCAATATCTCGGCCAGAGATCTGCATGCCGGAATAATCTTCAATTCTGTCACATAGTTAGCTCTCATTCCGCCTAGACAACCTATGATTAGTACGACTATCCTAACTTTATGCCCTGGATATAGTCTCCTCAGCTCGAACATAAAATCACTGTATTTTTTCCTTTTCTGTTCTTCTTTCATCACAACATTATTTTCGACAGGGGACGAAAATTCGACAACAAAAAATTCTCTGAGCTCTTTGTCCAACAGGACTATATAGGGCTCTATTGCGTGGATCTGCCGAGTTGTTGGAAAAACATAGTTCCAGCATATGCGAGCTCTATCGTTCAACAATCTTTATGATGGTTTTTTTTCTGTAATATTATACCTCATACTGATACATCAATCATTTTTCTCCTCAGTACAAAGTATTTTGTGAACTGGGTTCTCTTAAGTTTTACCTCATCAATTGAGTTACTTCTATATCTCTTAGGCAGCTGTTTATCAATTTAACAAAATTCAGGTTTGGTTTTAAATCAGTGTCAATCAGACGTGTGGTATATTTATTAGAATTAAACACAATATCTCATTATCTAAGCGAAAATTTTTGAATGTATTGTATTCATATAGATGAATATTAGGTAAATCTATGAATAAATTTGGCCCATTGTGTTCATAAGATATGCATTGCGATATTTGGTCTATCGTCATCTTACACGGGAACTCAAATTGATCTCCAGTTTATTACCTACTTCATGTGAATATATTCACTTTGCATTGAATACACACAAAAATGGCATACTTTATAAAAGTATGAATAACGTTTGAATGCAAGAGTTACATGCGTCAATGCACTAACTATATGAATTTTTTCCACATTTGAGAATTTTGCAACAGGCAGATTGTAGTATATTCACAACATGTAAATGCATCTTCAAACTTATAAAGAGGAGGTCTTTAACTGTCTGGTAGTAATTAGTTAAATTTATTAACTTTTACATTTTTTTCAGGAAACCCAATCATTTATTCGTCATGTAGTTCTGGCAAATGTACTGGCTTCTTGGACGATCAAAGCTCTCCCTGGCCACTAAAATATTGCTATACAAAGCATTACTAAAACTCATTTGGACTTACGACCTTCAACTCTGGGATGTGCAAAACTGTCATCAATAAACAGTATCCAGAGATTCCAATCAAAAGTGCTTGGGTGATAGCAAATCTATGTCGGAAACCAGATACTTCAAAAAGACTTCAAGATTCCATTAGTAAATGAAGAAAAATCGCCGTTAAATACAACCTGCGAATAACGAACCATCAAAATGAATTAATGGAACATCTCTACACCAATGGAACGACGTTAAGGAGGCTGGGAAGAAAATCGTCCCTAAATCTCATAGAATAGGAAAACACGATAAATGGAAACATCAATGGATGACTTTCCTACAAGCTACAACTCCCAACACATTTACTTAATACACACAAATGTAGATGTAGATTGTAAATAGGAAATTATTAAAAAATGTCTTGAAAATAATATTCGTTTAAAAATACTGAAAATATATGAGAATTCACTTGGATGACAACAAAAAATCATCTCTAATGTGGTTTTCTTACACTACTCGGTATATATATTATAAACTTATTTCTATTGCCAATAGATGTCGCCACTAGTGAACCTATTTAAGATTCAATAATTTGAAAACATTCATATTACCTATTATTATTTATTAATGATGATTAATTTGAAATGATCTTCACCATTATTTATATAAATGTGAAGTTAATTGTGTTTGATTTTGATTATTCGATAATATGACTTTGATTGGTTTAGGCGAGACCTGTTCATTAGATAGGTAAGTATAGGAGGTTATAAATATGTTAAATACTAGGTTTAACATATATAACTTTATATAGATTATGTCATAGATATATACTATATAATATATTAAGATTTCTATGATATATATTAAGATTTCTATGGATTATGTGTCCTTTGAATGAGTAAGGCACTATTAACTTATTTCAGAGTGACATAGGGGGTTAAGAATTTGTGTGCAGGAATGAGAGAAAAATACTACCTTAGGGCGGAAGCTCTGCTTCTCACACATTTATTTAAAATTGGGACTAGAGATTTAATTTTCTCCATATTATGTTATTGAGTGCTCATTACTGCTCATGTTGAAGAAGTATAATAATGCCCGTGTTGATAGTGAACGTTTTGAACAAAATTTTGAGCATTTTGATTTCGTTATGTATGAATTAACTTGAAGTAAAACAAGATTTTCAAATATTTTGCCAACCTTATTATGAAGAAAACTTTAATTACGTGAATCAAGAAGCATAGATTTAAGTAAAGTGCTGGTTTAACTAGAGTTAGATAATGATATGTTTCTGAGTATTATATTCATTGTTGGTTTCATTAGATACAGGTAGGTATATTCATTCAAATACATCCATCAACTGGAAATAATTTACACAGGTGAATTTTTCAAAGTGAGAATTGAGAATCTTATATAATTATATTGTCAGAAAGATGGGTAAAACCCTCAAATAATTTGGAGAAATAAATTGAAAAATTGAATGGAATATTGAAGATTTCTAAAGATCAAAAATCAATATTTCTATAATGATTATAAACCTAAAATTTCATTTAGGCATTGAAAACAAAATTGTCATCATGAATAAGTGTATTCTATGTCGAAATCACATGATGGTATCTTTCTGTGGTGTTGATGAAACAACTTTTAAAATCATGTTTACTATGAATATAGGCCTTCAAAATATTAGGTTATTTGCTGTTTATAATAAAACTACGCAATCTACGTTTCGACCCCCAGCAGAACATTTCAGCAATATGTGGTCATTTTTATAATCAATCAATAACTTCGTTAGTTGAATTTGAATTATTGAGCAAACAATGTTCGCACTTGACAAATTTAGTCAGCAATTGCAACAACAAAACCATTGAAGAAGTTTGTACATACTTCATTTATATGTAAATAAATAATTTTATTATGCATAAATATACGTATATATATATATATATATATATATATATATATATATATATATATATATATATATATATATATATATATATAATAAAAATATTTTATTCAAATTACGCAATAATCAAGACAAAATAAAAAATTATTGAAAAAATACAATAAGTTCTCTATATAAAGTACAAATTCATGTATTATATAGGGAGGATTTTAAAGTAGATTATTTTATAAAATTTTTCTTCATAGCCTTCTTGTCCAACAATCTCCATTCTCTGGGTAACTCATTGTAAAGTCTTGCCCCTAAGGATCTTCTTGTACTGTTTTGTAAAGTTGTTTTTTAATATTCAAATTATTGTAATTCTTACTTAGTTTATACGGTTGGCTTTGAAATCTCACCATATACCTACAATTCTGAAACCTTGACTTTCAAATTTTGTTTGCTTCTAAACTAGGTTAGGATTTTTGCAAAAAAATCCTATTATCTGCTACTGTTTGTTTCAAATAGGTCATGCTATAGCATAAAATTTTTCTGAAGGAATATTTTGAAAGAAACAAAAATGTTATCAAAAAAAAATAAATGAATATAAATAGCGAATATTAGGGAGATAAAATATTAATATATTTCCTGAATAAACCGTATTTTCTCACCATTGTCCCCATTACTGTAATCGGAATGAACAGGTTCATTAAATACTTCTAACCATTTACTGATTTCTAGCTCAAACGAGTAAGACTGGCATTTCAAAAATCGTTATCGAAGCGATTAAATATACAGGGTGTCCCAAAAATGGTTGGTTAGAATAATTCGAATGGGCCCAATTTATTTATATAACAAAATGGACCGTTCGCCTGTGAGAAGATTTGCAATTTTACATTAAAAAAAGACATTTTTGTACTCTGTACAGAATTGAGTAAAAAAAATTGAATGAAATTTGACAAAAGTGGATTTTAAAGTATGACTTTCCTTTCGGTTATCAAAGAAACCCAAAAGAAACTGTAGAAGGGGTAAAACCATCCTCATCTCCTGATTTTTTTTGGTAATACGGTCATCAAATTTTTTTAGCAAGATGACTGATTAATTGTCTTCATTTTGTTGATATTTTAAAAATTTCGCATTCCACATAGTTTCGAAGAAAAAAAAATCAGATATTTCTAATACAAGTTTAATAAAATTGTAATACAAAATTTAGTTGGCAGTGGAAAAAAATAGGCCAGTCAGTTTAGACATTGAAAATCGAAAAATAAACCATAATTCCAAAATTTTTTAAATTTCTGTCAAGTGAATGCTACACAGAGAATGAAACAAATCTCATTTTCAACCTTTTCCGAAGTCCGGAACATTGTTAAAATTGCAATAACATTGAATTTGACAAAAATTCCACGAGTTCTGCAAACTTGGAGTAGTATTAAATATATTATTTCATATCACGCATCAAATTTGCAACCAATTTAACGGTAGGGAACATTTTTTTAATTCAGAATTAACGTTTTTCTTTGATAAA
Source organism: Cynegetis impunctata (assembly GCA_030704885.1). Lineage (NCBI taxonomy): Eukaryota > Metazoa > Arthropoda > Insecta > Coleoptera > Coccinellidae > Cynegetis > Cynegetis impunctata. The sequence continues at coordinate 310,554 of JARQZK010000772.1, forward strand.
CTGACCAAAAAAACTCCAAAATTTCTGCAAACTTTACAGATACTTCGGAAAAATATATTGAACAGTTGTATGAATTTGCAATCTTTTACGTTGACCGGAATATGTTTATTTATAATTTTTTTAATTCGTGGATTTTTTCGGGCAAGGTGGTCTCGAAATAATTACAAAAGTTTTGAAACTTGGTTGCAAATTCAGAAAACATCTATTCAGATGCATTTGCAAATTTGCAACATTGTAGGCGGTCCGTAACATTAGGCAACTTGCAAAAATATAAAAATCCAAATATCATATTTTTGAAAATTGCATAAAGTTCCGGACGGCGTACAAGGTTGAAAATTTGCAAATGTATTAGAATAGATGTTTTCTGAATTTGCAACCAAGTTTCAAAACTTTTGTAATTATTTCGAGACCATCTTGCCCGAAAAAATAACCACGAATTAAAAAATTATAAATAAACATGTTCCGGTCAACGTAAAAGGTTGCAAATTTATACAATTGTTCGGTATATTTTTCCGAAGTATCTGTCGAGTTTGCAAAACTTTTGGAATTTTTTTTGGTCAGTTTATCGAAGAAAAACTTTAATTGTGAATAAAAAAATGTTCCGTACCATTAAATTGGTTGCAAATTTGATACGTGACATGAAATAAAATATTTAATACTACTCCAAGTTTGCAGAATTTTTTTCACAAGCATAAGGAAAAATTCAAAGTTATTGCAATTTTAACAATGTTCTAAACTTCGGAAAAGGTTGCAAAATTTCATAGTTTGTTTTTATCTTTCTCGACCCTACATTAAAGGAGAAACGCTTTTTTATAATAAATGTTCAATATGACGGCCACTTTTATGAATACAAAGGTCAATTCTACGTAAAAAAAACTGAAATGCACCCTTCTTAAAATGTGTTTTTTCATGAAAACTTTCAACAGTTCTAACTGGCAAACGGTACATTTTGGTGAATAAATAAATAGGGCCCAATCGGTTTATTTTGACACGTTGTAGCTCTGTGTCTCAGCAATTTTGGGACATCCTGTACACTAAGTTATAAACAAGATACGTAGAGATAATTGCTACAAACTCCAAAATGCTAAACTAGTTTTCGATATGGCGCCCCCAAATTCAATATGACTCCTGAATGGCGTCTCTAGAGGAACGACTGTGACTGTTACTGTCGTGGAAAGGTCATGATCTGCTTATCGGTATCCACATTGAGAAATCAGTTCTGTATCGCTTAGGGCGGTTGTAACAACCGATTACAAGAAAAATATAATTGGACGTCTCGTTTTAAATTTAAACAAGTTGCGTCAGTTGGATTTGTTTTCTTCTTTTCTTCTGTTTAATAATATTTCCGTTTCATAAATTACCATGCCATCAAATAGATAATTTATTATTCATGAATATATTGGAGTGTACACAACAGTCATTGAGCGAAATATTCAGATAGTGTGAAAAATTGTATTGAATAGGCAACTCGATATTTTAGTGTTGTTTTGTTGTATCTAGTGTTTTCATATAAATTGAAAGGTTTTGATTTTTTTGATTTTATAGTGAAAGTGTTTTGATTGATCATTAGTAATGGCTGGACTGACGTCGAGAAAGGTATGATTTATTTATCGATAAAATAATAAAAATGAAAAATTTCATACTCCTTTTACCACTTACTTAAAAACTACAATCAAGTTTTTCATTTTGGTATGTAAGTTGAAATAATTTATTCATATAACATTAATTAAAACAATGAAGATACTTCGAACATAATTCAATAAAATATTCAAAATGGTTAGTGTCCTTCAAGACTAGACTATTAGAAATATATTAACCGTCAATCTATGATTTCTGTTTTGAAAATTTTATCAAACATAACCTTAATATTCTCAAGATAAGTTGTCTCTTTTTTGAGAGGCTAATAGTTTTTATCAATTATAACAATATATATCTAGTACTAACAACAAAGTACACGTATACAAAAATATAATTTTTAATCGTATTTCACCCGAAATAATAGACTATTGCACCTTAACAAAAGTCAAAGGTGAACCTCCCGGACCACCACTTTTGAGGGGTGTTTGATGTCTGAATATATATATATATATATATATATATATATATATATATATATATATATATATATATATATATATATATATATATATATATATATATATATATATATATATATATATATATATATATATATATATATATATATATATATATATATATATATATATATATATATATATATATATATGTAAATATAATTCTTCTGAAATTTGGCATCGCAGGTTATTCTAAGGGCAACTTTGTATTTCCTAACTATGGAAAAGGCAGTGGCGGGGGGTCCACGAGGGGAAAAAATGGTACCGCAGATAGAGGTAGAGAGTTGAAATTTGGTACTTCAATGAAAATATTTCACGAATTTTACTTCGGCTGATGCTTTTCACTTCCGTCTCACCCCTCCAAATTGATTTAGAACACTCAGGGGGTTAAGAATTTGTGTGTAAGAAAGGAACAAAGAAGAGTGGAAAATAGGACCTTAGTGAAGGTGGTTTGCTGCTCGTGTATTTTTCTAATATACGAGGGTCGTTCAATAAGTCCTTAGAAAAAGATAGGAAAACACTGTTTTTTAGGGTAAATTTTTTTTATTTCTCAACATAGTCTCCTTTCAGCTCTACACATTTTTCCAAACGTTTTTCCAAAATTTTTATGCCGTCCAAAAAATAGGATTTCGGAAGTTCTGCAAAATACTCATTCTTTTGAGCAATGATGTCCTCGTTGGAAGTGAACCGTCGTCCGCCAAGCCATTTCTTCAGATTGGGAAACAGGAAATAGTCACTTGGGGCCAGATCTGGTGAATAAGCAGGATGCTGCAACAATTTCATCTTCAGTTCCACAATTTTGGCCATGGAAACAGCACAGGTGTGCACACGCGCATTGTCCTGATGCAAGAGGATTTTTTTCTTCTTCAAATGCGGACGTTTCTCTTCGATTTCCTCGCTCAACCGTTGCAATAACGACGCGTAATACGGCCCTGTTATCGTTTTTCCTTTTTCCAAGTAGTCGATGAAAATGATGCCCTGCGTATCCCAAAAGACTGTGGCCATTACCTTGCCGGCCGATGCCACTGTTTTCGCCTTCTTTGGAGCCCGTTCACCCTTGAAAATCCACTGTGATGACTGTCTCTTCATTTCTGAAGTGTAGTAGTGGATCCAGGTTTCTTCCACAGTTACATATCGACGAAGGAATTCGGCAGGATTGCGACGGAAGAGCGCCAACATGACCTCAGAGTCGACCACACGATTGCGCTTATTCTCCTCTGAGAGCAAACGCGGCACCCATCTTGCCGAAATTTTTTTCACAGACAATTTTTCATGCAAAATTGAAGCGACTGTACCTTGTGATATGCCTGTGGCCTCAACTAATTCGCGCACTTTAATTCGTCGATCGCTCAAAATCAGGTCGTGGATTTTATTGATGATTTCAGGAGTAGACACCTCCACTGGGCGTCCCGGACGATGTTCATCTTTTGTGGATGAACGACGATAGAAATTGACCTACGTCATGGATCGAGCTTACAGCTTTCCTATCGATAGTGCTGCTAACGGAAAAAAAATCTTTACCGATACTACGAGCGCCATCTCTTGGATTTTCTAAGGACTTATTGAACGACCCTCGTATATATATATATATATATATATATATATATATATATATATTTATATATATATATATATATATATATATATATATATATATATATATATATATATATATAAAGTTAAATAAATGGTAAAAATTAGTTGTTTCAATCATTATTTCAATAAGAAACAGAACCAGTTTAAGGGTAAATCAATTTTTTTTTCATCTAGAATATCCTGATAAATGTATGTATGTTTGAATATTGCTTTTGTTAATTTTGTGTATGCAATGTTTTGCGTATTGTTCATTTTCTGAAATTTAAAGATTATTATGGTATCTTTACTTCTTAATCTTTTTCATTCACTTGTTAAATATTCGAAGAAGTATATCAGTTTCTTACAATCTGATCATGTCAACATGCGTTTTTGAAATTCTTGATATCAACAACTATGATATAACTTATCATAATTAGTCCATGTTGGTTTTGTATCGTCTTGTATCAAAAGTTTATTATATCATCGATTGATTAGAGATGAAGAATTATATGATTTCTTGAGGAACCTACAGAAGGATGCTGTGTTTGTTTTCAGTGGTAGAATACATTATGTATAGAATATTTCACAGCCACTACTTATGTCTACAAATAGAGTAAATCAATAACAATAGTTTATTCTATTGTTAACAATCAGAGCAATATAAGTAAAAGAAAATATCAGTGTGGATCTTCTCAGACAAACACTCTTGGCAATACCCTGGGGTATATCTTATCCCAGGTGTTCTTTGAGCACATCGATTACTTACTGACTTCTGACTTCTTTAAATTATACAACCTCTTGATCTGCCTACACTCTACTTTAGTTATTTAATAAAACAAGAAACACGTCTGCAGATTATCATCAAAGATCTTCCAATAAATAAATTCGATGGACGATGAATCAACTCTGTGGTAGTTCATATTTATATTAAAAAATTAAATAATAAGAAAACAACTTGTCTAAAAACCACAAAATGAAAATAACTTTTTATTCGACTAGTTTCGCCTGTTACAGCATTATCAAGACTGAATACATAATTGCAAAGACATCGCTTGAAAATATATAAGTATTTCGGTTCGGTACCTGGGGGTGGTAAAATGTAATCGATGGGTCCAAGTTATCAGAGATTTAACAGTGGGGAGTGGTTTAAGTCTAACTGGTCATTAAGAAGAATGTAATTATGGGATTTTTGGATCTTGTTTATTTCCATGGCTTCCAGGAAGTTCATTATCATACCTTTATCACAGTAATGAAGAATTTTGTATTGAAAGAGGATGAGATGTTATGTTTTTTGACTCTTGATGTTCCCTAAATGCTGATTGTCCGTTTTTTAGATGTTCTTTTAGCCTGGTTTCAAAACATCTCCCGGTCTGACCTATATATGTTGAATTACATTCTTCACAGTCCATTCTATAAATTCCTGTTCTCTTCATTGGATCGACTTTTGACATTTTGTTATTAAAAATCATTCTATCTAATCTGCTGTGACTCGAAAAAGCAGTATTCAAATTATTATTTTTAAAGAATTGAATGATCTTTGAAGAGGAGATGTGCGTATAATGTATACTCACAAACTTTTGTAAATTTTTTGTTATTGCAGTATGGTCCATATATAATTTAAAATTGATAAAATGTTTCTCTTTTTTCGAAATTAAACTATTTATTATTTTTAGTGGAAAATCATTGTTAATACCTATCGCGCGAATCACGTCAATTTCTACCATAAGGTCTTGTTTTGATAAAGGAACCGAAAAAGCCCTGTGAATCATTGAGTTAAGAGCCGCGAGTCGATGGCTAATTGGACTGAAAGAATTATAACTTATGATGGCGTCTGAGAAAGTAGGTTTCCTGAATATTCTATATGAAAATTTATCCTGTTGTTTCGATATTGTTAGGTCGAGAAAATTTAACGAATTATTTTGTTCTGTTTCTACTGTGAACTTGATCTTATCATGTATTGAATTTAGATATGTTAGGTATAATTTAATATGTCGGTCTGTCCCATTGAATCCAACCAAGATATCATCCACATAGCGGTACCAAAAAATAATATGTTTTTTAGATAGATCTGATTCTAATATTCTGGTTTCCATGTTGTCCATGAATATGTCTGCTAATAACGGGCTGAGGGGAGAACCCATAGGAAGACCTGAATTCTGTAAATATATTTTATACTCAAAAACTCATTAGAACTCATACAAAAATTAGAAAAAATCGATTTTGATAAAAATTTTAAATTAGTGTCCTTCGACGTCTCCAACATGTTTCCTAACATACCTACGGAAGAGTGTATACCTCTAATTGAAAACATCTTAGAAAAACAAAAAACTCTTCCAGCAACAAAAACAGAATTCTCAACATTATTTAATGTTGTTTTGAGACAGAACTTTTTTAGATTCAAAAACAAAATATATTTACAGAATTCAGGTCTTCCTATGGGTTCTCCCCTCAGCCCGTTATTAGCAGACATATTCATGGACAACATGGAAACCAGAATATTAGAATCAGATCTATCTAAAAAACATATTATTTTTTGGTACCGCTATGTGGATGATATCTTGGTTGGATTCAATGGGACAGACCGACATATTAAATTATACCTAACATATCTAAATTCAATACATGATAAGATCAAGTTCACAGTAGAAACAGAACAAAATAATTCGTTAAATTTTCTCGACCTAACAATATCGAAACAACAGGATAAATTTTCATATAGAATATTCAGGAAACCTACTTTCTCAGACGCCATCATAAGTTATAATTCTTTCAGTCCAATTAGCCATCGACTCGCGGCTCTTAACTCAATGATTCACAGGGCTTTTTCGGTTCCTTTATCAAAACAAGACCTTATGGTAGAAATTGACGTGATTCGCGCGATAGGTATTAACAATGATTTTCCACTAAAAATAATAAATAGTTTAATTTCGAAAAAAGAGAAACATTTTATCAATTTGAAATTATATGGACCATACTGCAATAACAAAAATGTACAAAAGTTTGTGAGCATCCCTTATACGCACATCCCCTCTTCAAAGATCATTCAATTCTTTAAAAATAATAATTTGAATACTGCTTTTTCGAGTCACAGCAGATTAGATAGAATGATTTTTAATAACAAAATGTCAAAAGTCGATCCAATGAAGAGAACAGGAATTTATAGAATGGACTGTGAAGAATGTAATTCAACATATATAGGTCAGACCGGGAGATGTTTTGAAACCAGGCTAAAAGAACATCTAAAAAACGGACAATCAGCATTTAGGGAACATCTAGAGTCAAAAAAACATAACATCTCATCCTCTTTCAAACCAAAAATTCTTCATTACTGTGATAAAGGTATGATAATGAACTTCCTGGAAGCCATGGAAATAAACAAGATCCAAAAATCCCATAATTACATTCTTCTTAATGACCAGTTAGACTTAAACCACTTCCCACTGTTAAATCTCTGATAACTTGGACCCATCGATTACATTTTACCACCCCCAGGTACCGAACCGAAATACTTATATTTTCAAGCGATGTCTTTGCAATTATGTATTCAGGCTTGATAATGCTGTAACAGGCGAAACTAGTCGAATAAAAAGTTATTTTCATTTTGTGGTTTTTAGACAAGTTGTTTTCTTATTATTTAATTTTTTAATATTCCAATAAATATCTGTATGTAGTTTTGGATTGAAGAACTGAAAACCTGATCAACGACTTCAAGAAACAATAAATATCCAATCAATCAAATCAAATCAAAATATGCTTTATTGTCTTAAAATTATACACTTTATTGACAAAGCGCAAAATATAGTGAATAAACTAGGGTGTGGCGGGGCAATTATAAGACATCCGACATTTCGGGTAAAAATAAGACTTCTACAAATAACGTCGATGGGATATTTTTTATTAATCATAATTCAGTTCAAAGTGAAGTTTAAAATGTAAAGATTAAGTTATGTTTTTTTCACAATCTTTACTAATAGTGTTCCAGAATTATTTTACTAAATGTTTCTGATCCAAAAATTTGGCGCGAAAACTTTACTTCAGCGTTGACAAACTTTTTACACTGTTGCTCGATTGTACCCCGCGAACGCACGGCCTCCCGCCCCGCAACGCCGTATGGGATGTTCTTGCGAGGGCGATACGTCATTTTAGTTTATCTTTTGCTAGCGCACAGTGGATACGTATTTTTTTTGAGGGAAAAAACGAGACACGCGTTCGAGAAAATATAAGACAGCTTTCGTGTAAAAATAAGACAAGACCTTAGTGAGAATGCCTCGAAATTACGGCCATACAACAAAAAATGCAAAGAAATATTATATAGGTAGCTAAAAAGGGACCTGAGGACAGGGATAACATAACAGTGTTATACTTAAAACGAACAACAAAGATCTACTTCGCATATCCTGCTACAGATATAATATATTCGATCCACTAAAACGAAATTATCACGAAACTGCCAAATCCAAAGCAAAAAAATAAACGAAGTGCTCTCATGTTTGATGTTGACCTAGAAAAGTATGATACTAATTAGTGTAAAAATGTCTCATATTTTGCCCCATTATGATTTTTTACAATCGTTTCTAACTTTGTGGCTATCTATTCGTTTATTTGTTGTAACTTTAATGTCAATAATAAATTAGTATAAGTTCTAGTGTAATTTTGAACTAACTACTTGTTTGCCAAATAAAAACAATACAAAGACTTATAGAAGTTACGTAAAACATTATTGGTGATGTTGGTTTTTGAATCTTAAAATAAAAATTATAAGATTATTTTGACTGCAAAAGCTATTTTGTATTATTTTTATCCCTATCTGTCTTGAAATAACGCACGCAGTTGAATAACACGTAAACCGTAGGAATTGTATACTGTCTTATATTTGAACTACGCTGTTTTATATTTACCCCGTAGCGAAGGAAAAATATGAGACACATATTTTATGTAAAAAGTCCAGTATTTTGAAAGTTTTTCTGGAAATTGATAATAATACAGAGTAGATTGCATGCCAGTAGATAGTATTAATATATTCAGTTAGACGTAAACACTTTTTAGAAGCCTAAAATTACAAAAGTTGTCGTATTCGTCTTATAATTACCCCGCTTGACCCTATGTAAAACACTCGGTAAAACATAAAAATAAACACATATCAACCAAAAAATATACAAACTGAACAATGTAATAACTACCTAGAAATAAAAATCACACCACATTTCTATACAAAATATATACAAACTTTACAATAGAACCGAGAGTGTCAAATCCTCCTTAATCGAAGCTGATGCCTGTGTTATTCAATTTGGTCATATCTATCAATCAATTCTCAGAATAGTAGTCCTCTATAGAGTAATAAGGTCCATCAAGAAAATAAGATTTTGTTCGTTTCCGAAAATAGGTCAAGGAAGTTATAGATTTTAATTCCTCTGGAAGGTGATTGTAATTTTTTTTAGCATTGTAACTGATGGACTGGCGGAATACCCGTGCTGTGACACCAAGTCCATAGGTTGGCCTTTACTGAGTAAAAAATAAGAAAATAAAATATTGGCTGGAGTTTCTACCAAATCTGATAGGTTAATTGATCGTTTTTTTCGTGACTTTCATGCTCGGTTACATGTTATAGTGGAATTTGAATTATTCTGCTGGTCCAGTAGTCGCTTTCGTAAGTTTGCAAGCAGTGACTTATCTACACCAAAAGAAAACTGCTGAGAAAAACTCATGACAGATCTTTGGAGTCCGAGGTTTGTATTCGGGAATCGGGACCTCCAGAATTAGAGGAAGTGATCCTAAACTCTTAGCTAACTTTCAATAAATGCGTCAGGATGCAGAGGTCGATTAATATTTCCTAATTTACGTTCCAGATCAATATGGGATATAGTTTGCCGATAATTATTGGTGAAAACGTTATTATGATTTAGTCATGTGATGTGATTTCATTTACAAAATAAAAGAGTGATAAACGAACAGTTTAAAAAAGAATATTTTCAATCAAACAGAGGAGTTCCAGAAATTTCTAAAACTAATGACGGTAAGAAGAATTTCAACATATATGAATATCAATTATAATTTATTAGAAGAACGAATCAGATAATCTCATCAATATTACGATAATGAGGAAACCACTGACAAAAACTCATGACATATAAGTGGACTTCTGGGTTTGAAACCGGGACCTCCAGAATGCTAGAGAGTGAGCCTGAACTCTTGGCTAACTATGAACCGAGTGAGTCAGAATACGGGATCGATGAATATTTCCTAATTTAAGTTCAAGATCAATTTGGGATATAGTTTTCCGATAATTATTGGTAAAAACATTATTATCATTTAGTCATATGATATAATTTTATTTACAAAACAAAAGAGTGATAAGGAATGAGTTCAACGAAGAATATTTTCAAGGAGTTTCAGAAATTCTAAAAATAATGACGGTATAAAGAATTTCAACATATAGCAATATAAATAACAATTTGCTAGAAGAACGAATAAGATAATCTCATCAATATTACGAAAATAATTAACTAGAAAACTTGTCAAAGTATATCCATCTGATAAGAGAAATTGTTCGAAACCAAAGCATTTATATGAATTTTATAGGATCAGCTAATTCTTCATCTGTGGAAAATCTCTAATTCAATGAATATTATAATGGAAGTCGAAAGTGGGTTTCTCTAATCCATATATATGTATATATATATATATATATATATATATATATATATATATATATATATATATATATATATATATATATATATATATCAGGGGCGGCTAAGGAGGCTAAGCCGCGTCCTCAATATTCTGTGTATCACTACTATGCTATAATAATAATAATAACAATCTTTATTTTGAAGCATGTAAAGCACATCTACAACATTTAATGCTACACATACAACTAAACAGTGTCAAACAAAGAAACTTTCCCACCCCTACTGAGCATGAAACAATCATCAATTCAAATACTCTAGCAGGGAGTAGGGTTCTAATTTAATGAGCATATCTTTTATTTTCTTTTTGAATAAATTAAAGTTGGTAATTTTCTTGATTTCATCCGGTAACTTATTATATACTTTTATACACATATAAGAAGGATGTTTTTCAGTTAAGGTCAATCTATGCTTAGGATAATTAAAATTTAGAGTTCTTGTCTCATACTTATGGTCTGTCATATGTATAGCAAAGCTACGTTTGTTTTTAAAGAAAAATATTAGGCATTCATACAAGTAAATACCATAGACTGTCAAGATACCATTATTAAATAGTCAGCATTCAGCATATTCATATTAATCAAAATTATATTATTTTATGCACCTACCTTCCTTTCAACCTACATTATATAATATAATTTATTAATTACGATAGAAGGTATTTACATTTACTGCTTACTGCATTTCATTCATTTCAAGATTTCATTTCAACAGTGGCAACGCTGCAGAGGCTTAAAAAGGTATATTTTCAACGTTCATTATGTCTGCCACAGAAAATCAAACAACGGTGCGAATACTGCGAATGAATACTTTATTGCAATAGAAAACACATGGAAATGGCAACACCGATTGAACCTAGCTGCTCGGTTCAAAGCATACGATATTCGACCTTATTTATTCTATTACAGTGCACGTAGCAAGCACGTGAAGACTGAAGCGTGATCAGTTTGTTTTGAATTTTATGCCGGTGCCGTGATTTTTAATTTATTTTGCTCGCGTATTGTTTTTAAAATGAGTTCGGTTACTGAAGTTAATTTTAAAAATTTCAATGGTGACTCAGTGGAATATTTGTTATCCCATAACTTTAGTGCACTGAGTTAAGACGATAAAGTTTTAAGAAAAACATTGCGACCTACCCCGGAATTAAACAATTTGGTGCAGCGTAACAAACAACAGAATCGCGGTTTTAATATCAGAAATTATGAGATACATCCTTGGCTAACCGGATCACAGGTAAAAAATAAATTATTTTGTTGGCAGTGTTTACTTTTTACTAGGGAAAATGTCTCTGTTTGGGGCCGCTTAAGATTTGACGATTTAAAAAATTTATCACGTTCTCTGGAAAGGCACGAAAAATCCCAGGAACATGTCGTGTCGCGGATCAAATTTAAATTGCTTGGAAAACAAAACATAATTAATGTTAGTGATACTTGCTGGGCAACAATTGATTAATTCTTCGAATAGGTAATAAATTCGTTAAGTAGGTAGGTAGGTACCTGTTTTGTGAAAGAAAGAAAAATTTGATGAATAGATGAATTGATTAATTGGCTGAGAAGAGTTTTTGTGAATATAGTAAATAGGAGTTGTAGGTCTGAAGGTAGACACTCGAAAGTCAAAACAATTTTTTTCCCAAAGAAATTAATATTTTAGGGTGCTTGTTTTACTTTGATTTTCTTTAAATTATAAGGCGGTTGACCTTGAAATCCTAAAAATTTTCGCCTATGGTGTATTTTTTAACACCTCTTGTAGCCTCCTTAAACAAACACCTCACGAGCCGCCACTGATATATATATATATATATATATATATATATATATATATATATATATATATATATATATATATATATATATATATATATATATATATATATATATATATATATATATATATATATATATATATATATATATGTGGCGGATTAATGAAGTTCTGTGGGGAGATGAGATCTTTACAGAAGTAATTGTAGAATCTCTGGGGGAAAAAAATTAAAAAAAAATCCTTCTGAAATAGGCTCTCTTACACTTTTTCTCTCTTATAACTACGTGTAAAACAGTCCTCTTATTCCTTGTGTTATCTTCTGCTTCTCAAGAAATAAAACAAAACTAAACGTAAACATACACCAAAACCTACGTTTTTATATAATTGGAGTAGTTTATTTGAAATAAAGATTTGTAATTTTCGCTGTCCTGGGCGGGGTGAGGGCTTGTTACCGCCATCTCCCGCATTTATTTAATGAAATTAGTTCAGAAATATATTCTGGAAAGATAAAAAAACTATTGACTATAACTACTCTACCTTTCTAATTAAATATCATAGTTGAGGTACCTAGGAAGGACAGTAGCTACTAGATACCTAGCTGCATGTCAAATTTGTGATGTGGAATTTCAATTCTCTCACAAACTGATTTAAGTTAGCCTTGTAAGATTTTGAAACTACAAGAATGTGGTCTAGAGGTAGACACGAAGTATCTAAACTTCAGACTGGCCTCCTTCTCGAGCTTGCAATTATTGATTATAACCTATTAGCCATTAAGCAATATAACTTTTTTTAAATAAGTTTAAATATAGAGCTTGGCTGATTATGAATATTTATGAGTAATTTTAAAATATTCGCTGTAGCCGAATCAGGATCGCCAAACTGAACACGCCTTCAGTCTATGTAGTTATATACACTATTGGACAAAAGTAGAGCAACAAAGTGCTTTTATTTCTTTGAATTGAAAAAGTAATTTATTATTATTGTAATCCTGGGCTTATTTTAATGGAATATTATCCCCATAATATAAGTAACATTACACAATATTTTGGACAAATTCAAACAAAATGGAGATTGAGAAATATTTATAATTATAAAAATCGATGAATTGAAGTGCGACAAAAGTAAAGCAACAAATTGTGTCAACACTATTTTATTTTATATATTACGATAAAAAAACATTAAACACATTCAATAATTACAATAGCTATAGGTATTACGTTAATAGTTAATAGAATATCCATTATTATTTATTACTTGCCGACAACGTCGCGGCATTGACACAATCAATTTTTGAACAGTGTCTTCGGGAAGGTTTGTCCAAACTTCATTGATTTTATTCACTTATGATTGTTTACTTGTAAAAAATTGTGTACGAATTCCACGCTCAATTTCTTCCCATATATTTTCAATGGGGTTGAGGTCTGGTGATTGTGCCGGCCACTGCAAAACCCGAACGCTATTTTCTTGAAACCATTCTTGAACAATTCGTGAACAGTGCTTCGGATCGTTATTCTGTTGGAAAATAAAATGCAAAGGTATTTCCCACTCTGCATAAGGCATCATTACATTTTGGATTATATCTTTATATACAAATCGATCCATAGTATCATTAATGAAGTTTAATGGACCCACCCCATTCCATGAGAAACAACCCCATAGAAAAACACTGCCTTTACCATGTTTAACTGTGGGTGTAACGTATTTGGGATTAAACTTTCTGTTGATTGGCCGTCTTACACGCTTCATTCCTTCAGAATTAAAAATTTTATAACGCGTTTCATCGCTGAATAAAACTTTTTTCCAATCGTCTACCGTCCAATTTAAATGTCGGCGTGCAAATTCAAGCCTAGCCACTCTATTTCTTGCCGAAATAAGCAGCTTCTTAGCTGATCGTCTGCTAAATAACTTTGCTTCTACCATCCTTCTTTGAACTGTCCGTGGACTAACTATTATTTCGGGAATTTCAGCAATAATTCTAGGTGCAGACATCCAGGGATCGTTTTGAGAAATTCTTTTAATGCGTCTATCTGTCCAAATCGTTGTTCTTCTTGGCCTTCCCGATTTCGGTAGATTCTCTAAATGTCCCCTTTCATAATAGGTCGAAATAATTTTGGATACACTGATCTGGGTAAAACAAATCGTCTTGAAATTTTGACTTGTGATGTGCCTTCCAAGTGTGCAGTCACTACTCTCTGCTTTAATTCTTTCGAAATAGGAATACCTCTTGGCATGATTAATCCAACACAGAAATATTAATTTAACATAAAATAAATATTTTTACCTTCACTTTCACTAAAACCTTTATTTTTTAGGAAAATATTGAAATGTTGCTTTACTTTTGACGCGTTACAATACTGTATTTCAAAGTTTATGTCAATTAATATTCATTTGTTTCGATTGTTGCAAAAAGCTGTTGCCTCCGATAATAGCAGCCTACTTTGATATTTAAGACACAATATATTTAAATACGATATCTTGCATGTAATATTATAAAATCGAGATTTCTTTCATTTTTCGAAAATGTTGCTCTACTTTTGTCCGATAGTGTATATAGTATAATGTGAACAAATATGATTCGTCTTGATATTGATATTTTGATTATCTATACCTACGTTATGGTGAAGGAATTTTCGTCACGATCTTGAAGCAATCAGATAATTATATAATCCGATAATTTGTTTTGTGTCGCTCTATTATTTTTAGTCCGCAACATTTGAGCCTGGGTCCGACCTTGAATCCGGACTAAGTCTTAGTCAAGGATGATTGAAATAATTGTTCACAATATTCACCTTAAAATGAAAACTAATTTATCTAATAGTATGAAGAACCTTATAAAAAAACCTACAATGATTATGAAGTATTTATATTAGTTGAAAATATTTATAATTGGGTTTATGAAAAAAAAATTCTTTTATGTATTTTAAAACTTTATTATAAATTATACTAATAGAGTCGATGCGTAGGTAAACACTTTGAAATTTAAATTTTTATTATTTATATATATATATACAGTTTAAAATTGATAAAATTTTACAAAGAATGGCGTGCTACAAATGCGTCACGATGGGGTGGGGGGCCATGTTTGTGACGTCATAAGGTTAAAAGAATTTCGCGATATTACAGTGTCAATGGCTTCTACATGTAAGTTGACTGAAAATATTCGAAATGTAGTGAAAAAAATTATTTATAATAGCTACTTTTATTTAGTCATGTGTGAGAAAAGATTTATTGGACAACAAAAAGGAGTTGTTTTTGTAATATTCGTACATAATGGTACGAAGCAAGTACGATTTTTTTGTTGATATTTTATATATATATATATATATATATATATATATTTATATATATATATAAATATATATATATATATATATATATATTTATATATATATATATATATATATATATATATATATATATATATATATATATATATATATATATATATATATATATGTCGCAGTCTTATTGTAAAATCAGTCATATTATAATACGCCTAGGCTTTTTCAATACGACTAGGCATATTGCAATATGACCGAAATAATCGAAGATCTCATAAATTGACTGACAATTTAAGGCGTATTGTAATACGCCTGCTGCTCCTCAGGCTTATTGTCAAAATTCAAAAGCGCGCGATTACTCGAGTGAATATACTCGTCGTATTGTAATACGACTAACGGCTTGTCAGACTAATCGTGTGTCTCGCAAGATCTCTGAAGATGTATGTAGAGGATGTGGACAACATTATGAAGATACTTCTAATTTCACAATAAAATCAGAACGGACGTGCAAAATGAAGAAGTAGTCAAGAACCAAAGAGAAAAATGTGTAGTGGGCCTAAAAAGAGCTGCAGAAAAAATGCTAAACATAAGTAATAAGAAATTGAAACATCTTGAGATAGGTCAAAAAGTAGCAATCGAAGTTCCTAAAGTAGATAGAGGACTTGTCGATCCCAAAATTATCTTATAGGAACCATCGTAAAAGATTCCAATGGTGTTTACCAAACTGACACCATCCATGGACTTTTAAACCGATGATTTTCGAGGGATGAAATGACTGATTGCAGAGATAATGAAGTAATCAATATTCCAGAGAATAAAGTTATTTCCTTGAGAGAAGCTCTGAGATTATTTTCAAAGTTCGAAGGTAAGGGGTTCAAAAAGTGGTCTTTCAAACCAAGTAAGTCACAGTGTCATAATAATAAATGTTTATGTTTCAAATCCCATATGAAATGCCATAAAAGTGAACCATGTATAAATAAGTAATCCAAATCCATTTGTTTTTTATCCTATAAGCGATATCCTTAATTTGCCTGGCACATTACCAGTCGTATTATAATACGACGTATATTAAACAGTCAAATCCTGAAAACAATCGCGCACAGATTCTTTTGAACAATAAGCCTAATAACCAACAGGCGTATTATAATACGCCCTAAATTATCAGTCGAATTATGAGATCCTCGATTATTTCGGTCATATTGCAATATGCCTAGGAGTATTATAATATGACTGATTTGACAATAAGACTGCGACATATATATATATATATATATATATATATATATATATATATATATATATATATATATATATATATATATATATATATATATATATATATATATATATATATATATATATATATATATATATTGACAATAATAACAAGATTTAATATATTAAAAGCCAGAACACTGTAGTTTTTATTTTGTGGAATGGAAAGATCCATTTAACACAAAAAAATTTTTTTTTGCCAAATGCCCAATTTGACGGATGAAATATTTCACACCATTTAACATTCCAACCAGTAATTAATTTTTACTAATCAATAATATTTGCATATTTGAATAATATAATATGACAATATATTTCATTAATTCTATCTTTTATTTTTCATGTTTTTAAGACTAAATTTCTATAAAGAAAAACAATTCACTGTCACTGTTGAAGCCAGTTTTTCTACCTAAAACAATATCATCAATGCTATAATTTCTGTCTTAAACTACCCACTGACAGAATTAGTTTGATGTTGATTATCTCCACAAGAAACATAAATTTGAGATTATGAATAATTATACTAGTTTTTCAATATTAGTTTCTCTTGGATTTGCTACGGCCTAGAACAAAGCAAAAACAAAAACAAAAGTATGTTGTTTTGTATATCTACTTTACTTCAAGTCAGTTAATGAATTTTTTTCACATAATAGTTTCACTTAGATATGCTTGTGCCCTCCTTTAGTGTGATCGCGGCCCCCTAGAGGGGCACGCCTCACAGGTTGAGAGTCGCTGGTTTAAAAGATTTAGATTAACTAAGTAAAAGTTTGCCATTTTCAGAGCAGGGAACCAATTATATTACTTTAATGAATTCCACTCATATAAATCTCCATTGAATATTCAGCATACTTAACTGAGTGCATAGATTAACTGGGTGGGGCAAAGGTGAACGAAATGCGATCACCTTATATTTCATTGGTTTTGCATAATTTCGATCGAAAAACAGGATACGAAATATGTTTGAGATGCCACGATTTTTTTCGCTATAGCCTGCCACTATCTTATCCAAAATGTTTGCATGCGAACATTTCGTACGAAATCACCCTAAACTTGATGGTTCTCAAAAACAGCCCCCGATACCAAATATATAATATATTCCATAAGTAACTGAAGTCGAGTCACCCACTCGAATTTAAAAAAGATTCAACGAAACCTGGCACAGTATATCATATTCTTTGTTATTTTCTTTTTCTTGTGCATTTATTCATAACGATTTCTTCATTCTTTTCAAAACTGTTACTCACCGATATAGATTAATTTCCGTCTCTTTAATATACGAATTTATTTTTGAAACAAAGTTTTCGAATAAACAATCTTTGAATATTTAATTTATCCTCGATAAGAATGTTGTATAAGATTCAATTTTTTATTGGATAGGTATTATCTATATCGAAATGACGTGATATTTAAGGTCGCGAACGAGACAATTATTACACCATTGTTATGATTGCGAATATTCTTTTGAAGAAATTGCTTCTGCAGTTTAGTGAAAATATGAAATATAATTAATAGTAATGGAAAAAACTGTTAATTAATGGCTACATATCTAAAAGTCGAAATGAGGAATTTTAGAAATATTTTATAGTTTACTGGCCAACCAACGTAAGAGGAAATTGGATGACTTCATTTATGTATTATTGAATAAAGAAAATGATAAAATTAATTACTGTTCTTGACAGTAATAACAAGATAATATTATCGTCAAGGTAAGATGGTTGTAACTATCTTGAGTAGGTACCTATTGGTTCTACGGTAGGTACCATAGTAAGTACCTCTGCGATTTCACCATGGGGATCATCACAAGAGTACCATGTAAGGTTGCTAAGGTGGATTTCAGATAAGCTTCATCCAGGAATTCTTTGATACTTGGAGATTTCTCAATGTTTCACAGTGGTTCGAAAGGATGAATACACTTGATATTTCACTACAGGCTACAGGTATCGTTGTAATACTACGGCAGTTTTATTATCAAGATAAAATGGTTGTAACAATCTTGAGTACCTATTGGTTCTAGGTAGGTACCATAGTAGATACCTCTGTGATTTCACCATGAGTACCATGTAAGGTTGCTAAGGTGGATTTCAGATTAGCTTCATCCAGGAATTCTTGGATACTTGGAGATTTCTCATTGTATCGCAATGTTTACCAGAGGATGACTACACTTGATATTTCACTACAGGCTACAGGTATCGTTGTAATACTACGGCAATTTTATTATCAAGATAAAATGGTTGAAACTATCTTGAGTACCTATTGGTTCTACGGTAGGTACCATAGTAGATACCTCTGTGATTTCACCACGGTGATTACCACAAGAGTACCATGTATGGTTGCAAAGGTGGATTTCAGATTAGCTTCATCCAGGAATTCGTAGATACTTGAAGATTTCTCAATGCATCACAGTGGTTCCAAAGGATGAATACACTTGATATTTCACTATAGGCTACAGGTATCGTTGTGATTCTAAGGCAATTTTATTATCAAGATAAAATAGTTGTAACTATCTTGAGTACTTATTGGATCTACGGTAGATACCATAGTAGATACTTCTGTGATTTCACCACGAGTAGCATGTAAGGTTGCTAAGGTGGATTTCAGATAAGCTTCATCCAGGAATTCTTGGATACTTGGAGATTTCTCAATGTATCACAATGGTTCGAAAGGATGAATACACTTGATATTTCACTACAGGCTACAGGTATTGTTGTAATACTACGGCAATTTTATTATCAAGATGAAATGGTTGTAACAATCTTGAGTACCTATTGGTTCTACGGTAGGTACCATAGCAGATACCTCTGTGATTTCACCACGAGTAGCATGTAAGGATGCTAAGGTGGATTTCAGATAAGCTTCATCCAGGAATTCTTGGATACTTGGAGATTTCTCAATGTTTCACAGTGGTTCGAAAGGATGAATACACTTGATATTTCACTACAGGCTACAGGTATCGTTGTAATACTACGGCAATTTTATTATCAAGATAAAATGGTTGTAACAATCTTGAGTACCTATTGGTTCTAGGTAGGTACCATAGTAGATACCTCTGTGATTTCACCATGAGTACCATGTAAGGTTGCTAAGGTGGATTTCATATAAGCTTCATCCAGGAATGCGTGGATACTTGGAGATTTCTCATTGTATCACCGTGGTTGCTAAAGGATGACAATACTTGATACTTCACTAGTTATCGCAGTTTCGATTACAGAAATATGTTTTTCTAAATGGAACCTCATTGAACATCAATGCAGTTGCCACACTGGTAATAGGGATAGATATATTTCTTATCATAGTCTACAAGTTAATTCCATAAATGTTATCAAGAAGGTTTAAATTATGTTCGAAATTATAGTGATTATTGTGATTGCTTCTACTGCAAGTAAACAAGCGATTAAAGATTGAATAAGCTGAAGCCCACAGTATCAACCAGATGGAAGCAGTTTTCTATTATTCCAGGTATTGATTCCATATAGGTCCACATGCCATTATCCTTACCAATCAGAAAATTATAAATTATTAGATTTTGGAATCTGTATTTGCCTGAAACACGAGCTACATATTCTTTTTAAGCTACACACGTAACGTTCAAAATCCTCCTAGTGCTGAAGTAAAAGGATAGTTCATTAGGCGAAAAGAACTTTTGTCCAAAACCTATATTAATTCAGAAAATAATTATATGTGTTCTATCTTATTATCAACCACAAACCACAAATCAAAAATAAATGGAAGGTTTCATGATATGATTCATCATATATATATATATATATATATATATATATATATATATATATATATATATATATATATATATATGTATATATATATATATATATATATATAATATATATATATATATATATATATATATATATATATATATATATATATATATATATATATACAGTGCGGAAAAAAGTATGGACTTACCCTAATAATTTGGTAGCCTTCAGGTTTTATGGAAAACGCTCGAACAGGTCGATTTAGTTTTTCTGTTTCCTACTTTTTGACCAAATTATTTTGTTCTTTTAATGATATTGGTCCAGAATATGACGTCATCGACATTTTTCTTAAATGACAGTATATAGCATGCGATACATCGTTTGAAAGCTCATTCTTCACTTAGTATGTTCCTAAATTTTTATGCGATTCTGCAGTTCCGTTTCAAAATGGCGGCCGTCCAAAACTTCTATTGTAATGCCATTGAGATATCGAATTTCGTTTTTCTCCATGGAATTAAAAAGCAAGCTCATGCCAAGAAACTTAATATAAGGACAGGAATTGAGTGATAAAGCCTTAGTACTGTCTGACTATGATGATTGATTGTTTTTTTCTGATAAATCGACAAAGAGTTATTCTTTTACTGTCAATTGAAAATAATTTTCACAATTTTATCGCCGCCATTTTGAAACAAAGCTACAGAATTGCATAAAAATCTAGGAACATACTGAGTGAAGCAAGAGCTTTCAAATGATGTATCGCATGCTATATACTGTCATTTAAGAAAAATGTCGATGACGTCATATTTTTGACATATGTCATCAAAAGAACGAAATAATTTGGTCAAAATGTAGGAAACAGAAAAACTAAATCGACCTGTTCGAGCGTTTTCCTTCCATAAAAACTGAAGGCTACCAAATTATTAGGGTAAGTCCATACTTTTTTTCCGCACTGTATATATATATATATATATATATATATATATATATATATATATATATATATATATATTATATATATATATATATATATATATATATATATATATATATATATATAATATATTCTTATAACCAGCTCCGCTAGGAGGTTTGTTTGATTAGTTTCAAATAAATGTCCTAGTTCACTTCATTTTATTGCCACGAACGTGTATCGTTAACACGAAGAATTCTGTTTTCCATTCATTGCTACCTGTAAAAGGTATAAAATTGGAGCGCTTGTTACTTGCGGCGTGTGAATGTTGAATTACATCAAAATGGATGTATCAACTTTACTCTTGCTTAGCGATTATAGTAATCACCTTCGGGTGTCAGGACGTAAGAGTTTCGTTGCCGAAATGTTTTCTTCTATTCTGAAAGATGTGGTTCAATTGTTTCCGACTGGTGGCGCTGTGTCATATTTATATGTCATGGAGTTACTAGAGGAAATATGTATGACCGTTTGAAATGTTGGTTTGGTTATCACTCACGGTGGATGGATGATACTGATGAGCCCCGATAAGGGCGAAACAGTCTGTCTATCAATTTCCATCGATTGTGATAAACAAATTAACATTTCGAACAATTACCGTCTGGGGTAGATGTTGATATTTCGATGCTTCGTGAACTCTTATAACCAGCTCCGCTAGGAGGTTTGTTTGATTAGTTTCAAATAAATGTCCTAGTTCACTTCATTTTATTGCCACGAACGTGTGTCGTTAACACGAAGAATTCTGTTTTCCATATATATATATATATATATATATATATATATATATATATATATATATATATATATATATATATATATATATATATATATATATATATATATATATATATATATATATATATATATATATATATATATATATATATATATATATATATATATATGTATATATATATATATGACATATACATGACTTTTCAATATATCGTAAACCTTCATAATACCGATATCACAATACACAATACGTCTATTAATCCATTTCGACACAAATTAGTAGGTAGCTTATAATAGTATGATACATAGTCTCTTCAATATACCACTTTCTCAAGAAAATTTCTACAAAGAACTTAATATAATCAAGAAGATAGCAGTCAATAATGGGTATGATCCAAACATAATAGACAAAATAATAAGGAAGAAAAATCATAAAATGGCAATTTCACAAGTATTCCCAATTGATAAAACCAGAAGGAATTGAATATAATAGCTTAACTTATTTCGGTAAAGCTTCCAACAAATTACAATCCTTTTTCTCTAATCTAGATTTTAATTTAGCATTCAGAACAAGATATAGTCTAGGAAAATACATAAAAAACAACAAGCCAAAAATAGATAAGCTAAATCTGGAATTTATAAACTTAAATGGGGAAATTGCAATAAAATAAACGTAGGTCAGACACATAGAAATTTCAAAAAAAAGATTACTGAACACAGGCGAAGTTACATAAATCATAACGAAGATTCAATATATATGTACTAGAATTTAAAAAGGAAAAACATGACTTCAATTCGGATTTCGAAATTCTACATCTCGGAATAAAATGTTCAAAATTAAATCCGGTGCACACGAATTGCGGTCGATTTTGCGAGAGTGACTGAATTGCGGTCAAAATTTTTGTGCCTACCTGAGGAGTCCTAATCTCCAACCGAACTGCGGTCAGAAACTTATTTAGGGGCAAGAGGGTAAATCGAAAGTAAAAGTTCTAATTTTTATAAAGATATATATAATATACAAAACATAGAAATTATGCAATACTACAGACTACATCTACATGCATATACATCATAAAACTACTTCATTAAACTTATAACTAACACATTTTACAAAATTATACCTACTAATATCTTTTTTATTGTACTGACCAATTTTGTTGTTAATAAACTCTTGTTTATCTAATACATTTTTTCGCACAAATCTCGTTTTATTATCAATAACAGAATTTATTTTAATGTAAGTATCTGTTTAAATGCTTTTTAATGTTTCTATAAAAAGATTATTGTTGGGGTGCGGAGAGCTGCAGGTTCTGCTAAATTTTGAATGAAAAGATTCGCAAGCGTTTGTTGTGCGGTAAATGCTTCCGGTACATTCCGCCCAAATGACGGGAGGAAATTTCGAATCTTCATCGATGTAAGTTTCCACAACAATTGCAAAAAATATTTGGTACAGTAGTCAAATGTACCATCCATATATAATGTTTCTTGAAGACACATCAATTTTATATTTGTTTCGCAGGAAAACACTACAATATTATTCTCGCCTAATACATGATATGTATAGAGATTTAAGATAAAAAGATTATTTTATTTTATTTATTTAAAGATTAACGTGCCTCAGCTACTAGGCTATTGGCACAGGTACAGTATTTAGCATAACTATATAAGATTAAACAGTTTTGTGGATTTAAGGAAAGATAAAACATTATAAAGATTCGAATTTGATGAGAGGTTTTCTGTGATTCTGTTTTTCAAATGAAATTCTTGTCGAGCTGCATCAAATTGGTGGCAGTCCTGTAGGATATGTTCGACTGTCAGCCGAACATTACACTTGCTGCATAGAGGTTGAGCTTGATTGCTTGTTAGGTAGCCATGGGAGAGGCGGGTATGTCCTATTCTTAATCTTCTTATGACAGTTTTGTTTCTTCTGTTCATCCGTGGCAAGCTGTGGGAGTCTATAGCGGTCTCTATTGAGTGCAGTTTGGTGTTAGAGAGGCTCCATAGTTTTTGTCTTTTGTTTTTTATTAGTCTTTTAAACCTATTTCTCAGATCACCTGCCAACTGTAGTTCTCGGATGGTATCTAGTCTGAGTATCTAGTCAGAGCCATCTTGTCAGCTAGGTCATTTCCTCTCATCCCTACGTGTGAGGGGATCCATATAGGAGTGATGGCATTTCCTTGGGACGATAAACGTTCACTTTCCATATGTATATTTTGGACAAGGGGATTTGTAGAGAAGATGTCTTCAATAGATTGGATCGACGAAAGGGAGTCTGTGCATATTGCAATATTTGAGTTAGAGGTACTTATTATCTCCAGTGCAGTGAGGATAGAGAATAATTCTCCTGTGTGAATGCAAAAGTGTTTTGGAAGTCGGGTTTTGGAAATTGTCTCGTCTAGAGTACATACCGAGCATCCAACGCTGTAGTCGTCCTTTGAGGCATCTGTGTAGTGGATTATGTCGTAATCTTTGGAGTTTATTATGTTAAGGAATGTCTGTTTAAAAAATAATGGGGGAGTAGAAGATTTGTGATAATAGGCGTGACGAAAGATTTTGAAATACTCTAGGGCTATGGATGCGTTCAAATAACTAATTTCGGTCCTAAAATGCATGTAAAAATACAACTTCACTGTTTTCGATCAAAATATTCCAGCTATGTGAAGTTTAATTTCAAAACTTTTATTACTATTTTTTTTCAAATGGCAACATGGTGGCTCGTCGGGTTAAAAAAAAAGATAATTTTATTACGATTAATTTGATACCGCACTCTAGGTATTAGGTTGAAAGAAAACTTTCGATAAAAACCTGAAATCCCATTACCTTAGAACTTTCTTTAAATGAAGAATTATTATTGGGATTAAAATAACATTCGAAATCATCGAGTAGCCTGTGACCAACACAACTGAAACAAAGCTACGCCCACAAATCTACGTCCCTGGACGGCAAACAGGGCCATTTTAGGACCGAAATTATTTATTTGAACGCATCTATAGCCCTCTACAATAAAAACTTATTTCGAAAAAAAAATTGAACAACGGTTACAAAAAGTAGCAAATGATACATGGTTGTATTCTAAATGTCATTTATGGAGACAAAAAAACTGAAAGTATACCAGGTGTCTTATTTAAAAATTGAAAGTTTATGTCACTTCCGGTGAAACCGGAAGTTGCATGAAGTTGAGTTTTTCGTCAAAAAACGCAGTTTTATGCATTAAACAGATCCTGTAAATTTCATTTCATTATCTCCGAAAACAAAAAAGTTATAGGGGCGAGCCACCTTCCGTGGACACCCGGTATATATATATATATATCTTCTTCTTCTTCTTCCTTAGCCTGTGTTCGTCCACTCCTGGACATAGGCCTCTTCCAGTGACTTCCATGTCGATATATATATATATATATATATATATATATATATATATATATATATATATATATATATATATATATATATATATATATATATATATATATATCTATCGACATGGAAGTCACTGGAAGAGGCCTATGTCCAGGAGTGGACGAACACAGGCTAAGGAAGAAGAAGAAGAAGATATATATATATATATATATACCGGGTGTCCACGGAAGGTGGCTCGCCCCTATAACTTTTTTGTTTTCGGAGATAATGAAATGAAATTTACAGGATCTGTTTAATGCATAAAACTGCGTTTTTTGACGAAAAACTCAACTTCATGCAACTTCCGGTTTCACCGGAAGTGACATAAACTTTCAATTTTTAAATGGGACACCTGGTATACTTTCAGTTTTTTTGTCTCCATATGACATTTAGAATACAACCATGTATCATTTGCTACTTTTTGTAACCGCTGTTCAATTTTTTTTTCGAAATAAGTTTTTATTGTAGAGGGCTATAGATGCGTTCAAATAAATAATTTCGGTCCTAAAATGGCCCTGTTTGCCGTCCAGGGACGTAGATTTGTGAGCGTAGCTTTGTTTCAGTTGTGTTGGTCACAGGCTACTCGATGATTTCGAATGTTATTTTAATCTCAATAAGATTCTTCATTTAAAGAAACTACTACAGTAGTTGCCGTCGAGTCACCAGACGTACAGCAGCACTTGAAAATGCCAAATGAGATTTTGGCGAAACGTCGTGAAACAAACGGTGCTTCTCAGCGCCAACAAAACTTTCGAAAAAATCGGATTGAACCCCGGAATCTTTCTCAGATTCATATATATATATATATTTATATATATATATATATATATATATATATATATATATATATATATATATATATATATATATATATATATATGAATCTGAGAAAGATTCCGGGGTTCAATCCGATTTTTTCGAAAGTTTTGTTGGCGCTGAGAAGCACCGTTTGTTTCACGACGTTTCGCCAAAATCTCATTTGGCATTTTCAAGTGCTGCTGTACGTCTGGTGACTCGACGGCAACTACTGTAGTAGTAAACGTTCGAAAAAATCGGATTGAACCCCGGAATCTTTCTCAGATTCATTCCACCATCCGAGAAAACATACGATATAACATATATATATATTTATATATATATATATATATATATATATATATATATATATATTTATATATATATATATATATAAATATATATATAAATATATATATATATATATATAAATATATATATTTATATATATATATATATATATATATATATATCAACCTCCTAGCGGATCTAGTCTCATGAGCTTCGATTCCATAGGTGGGAACGCCATCCCCTCAGATCTGGCTTTCTAATGACTAATCTTGTTTTTATTAATTATAGTTTTAATTTTTTGAACGAGAAACTTAAAATGAAGCTCATATTTTCATTTTTATTACAGTCGTTCCTTCGATGGGTTCTTAGACATCAGCATAAATTGAAACAAATGGTTCGTACTTGTCATCTGAAAGTCAAGGAAGTATACGGCTTAGACGAATACAGAAACTATGAACCAGAATCACAAGAAACCTTCAAAGTGAGTAGATATTTTTGCAAGTTGGTATGCATAAAACTCGGTGTTAATTGAGGAAGTCAGTTTTCATAAAGTTCAATTGTATTATGAATTTTGCGCGTGACAAATGGTTAATCCAGCGTTTCTCAACCTTTTAAGATTCGCATCCCAATTATCTATCATAATAAGTATCGTTTCCCCCCCTGACCATGACATGTAATACTAAAAAAAGTTTTTTGTTTGGATTGTGCAGATTATCATTTCTTTTGTATCTCGTGCCCATAATAGAATAAAATGTAATACTAGAGAAAAAAGTCTTTTATTTTTTACTTGTATATTATTTGTTGATTTTACCTTAGATATCTACGGTTGCTATACACTCATTATGCCCTAGGGCGTAATAAGCGGGTATAATGCATCATAACGCCCGATAATTGTACGAAGAGGAATGAAGCAACTTCCATTGATCAAATACTTCATAATCCTTGTCGTAGGCGACTCTGGATTTCTCCGGCAATGAATTATTCGCAGCTTTGGCTGCATTTTCTATGATATTCTTGGGTAAATTCATTTTCATTTCCACTATTTCTATAAGACTACACAAAGAAAGCAGCAATGACATTCACTAAATATGATGGCAAAAATATTCACAAACGTCAAAATATCAACAAATGACATGCCTACTATGAGAAGGAAAATGTAAAGTATAGGAGCAATGAAGCGATTTTAAAATCGAGTTTTCCTTATAATAAAATAATTTTTTCGTGAAAAATAAAATCTTGTATGAACCACGTGCGTTACTAGATCCTAACGCCCATCGGGCGTTAGGATCTATATAACGCACTCGGTACATAAATAACTATTGTGGTGTGTGCTAGAGCCCTCTTCAGTATTCTCGCGCCCCACATGTTGAGAAACGCTGGGTTAATCATATAAAAATGATACGAAAGAAAAAATTGTAAATGTCGTTGAGGAATTGTATGTAGTAATTTTTCATATGATGAAAGTTATTAAATTGTATGCTAAATTCATTCAGTATGGATGTTATACATTCAGCCTTGTAGATAAATTTAAATAAAAACAAAACGTAGTTTTCGTTTTAAATTTCAAAATGAAAAAATAATTTAAGTGAATGATATCTTGATAACTATGAAATTATATTCCACCAATCGAGTATTTGAATTTTTTATAGTTGTATTTATAGTCTATCGGCTATAACATTGTATATAGTGACTAGTTGCCGGCCACGCGTAAATAGTTATTTAATAAACTAGTTTATTAATGACAGCGATTAATGGTTGAGATATTTTAACGCGTGAGCGGAGCGAGCGCGTTAATAGTTCGAGACCATTAATCGCTACATTAATAAACGAGTTTAGTACAAGATTTTTCCGTCGACCTCATCATGAATTGAGTATAAATTCTTGATTGAAATAAATTTTTATTTTGCATGACAGATACACTTGACACAATATAAATTTCTATGTTCATTTCGATATATTTCTATTTATGCTCCCGATGGAACAATTTGAGAAATTCATAGATGGAATATTAGACATGTGACATTCTGAATAGTTAACATTACCTACAATATCCGATAAGGAATATGTGGAACTGGTGGAAGCTGAAGTGTTATTCACTTTCGAACGATTATTGCATAAAATTTTTTCCGCAGTTTCTACTTTATTTTGTATAGAGTAAAATTTTTCGATTTGAATTATGAATTCCTTTTCTCTGTGGAATAATAGTACAGACACAGAATAATTCAACTATTCCGTGCTGAATACTTCTGTGTTTGGTTGCCCATGACAATCATACATTAAAATAGGAGAAATTGCACATTAAAATGGGTCATTAATGATCAATTTCGTGTACGTTAAAGTAAGCTTTTATTTAGAGGTCGACGGAAAAATTAATTTTTACATAAACTACACAGCTGATTTTCATGATTCGTTCACATAAAAGTCTTCTTCATAAAATAATATCTATGTATAGGTATACTTATTTCCATAGTGATCGGTTGAAGGATATGGAAGTTGATGTGCCGCATCGCCATCTAGAGGCGAGTTGAATTTAAAAAAACATATATAATAAATTTCTCCTTGAAATAACAATTAGATTTTTCAAATTTAGCGATAATTGGTGAAACGTTTTTGGGTTTATCGTTTTCCTGTGTATATATATATATATATATATATATATATATATATATATATATATATATATATATATATATATATATATATATACTGGGTGTCCACGGAAGGTGGCTCGCCCCTATAACTTTTTTCTTTTCGGAGATAATAAAATGAAATTTAGAGGATCTGTTTAATGCATAAAACTGCATTTTTTGACAAGTAACTCAACTTCATGCTACTTCCGGTTTCACCGGAAGTGACATAAACTTTCGTTTCTGAAATGGGACACCTGGTATATTTTCAGTTTTTTCGTCTCCATATGACATTTGGAATATAACCATGTATCATTTGATACTTTTTGTAACTGTTGTTTCATTTTTTCTCGAAATGAATTTTCATTCTAGAGGGCAGATGCGTTCAAATAAATAATTTCGGTCCTAAAATGGCCCTGTTTGCCGTCCAGGGACGTAGATTTGTGGGCGTAGCTTTGTTTCAGTTGTGTTGGTCACAGGCTACTAGATGATTTCGAATGTTATTTTAATCTCAATAAGATTCTTCATTTAAAGAAAGTTCTAAGGTAATGGGATTTCAGGTTTTTATCGAAAGTTTTTTTTCAACCTAATACCTAGAGTGTGGTATCAAATTAATCGTAATAAAATTATCTTTTTTTTATCCCGACGAGCCACCATGTTGCAATTTGAAAAAAAATAGTAATAAAAGTTTTAAAATCAAACGTCACATAGCTGAAACATTTCGATCGAAAACAGTAAAGTTGTATTTTAACATACATTTTAGGACCGAAATTAGTTATTTGAACGTATCCATAGCCCTCTGGAATAAAAATTTATTTCGAAAAAAAAATGAAAAATGGCTTCAAAAAGTAACAAATGATCCATGGTTGTATTTTAAATGTCATATGGAGACGAAAAAAACTGAAAATATACCAGGTGTCCCATTTAAAAATCGAAAGTTGATGTCACTTCCGGTGAAACCTGAAGTTGAATGATGTTGAGTTACTTATCAAAAAATGCAGTTCTAAGCATTAAACAGATCCTCTAAATTTCATTCCATTATCTCTGAAAACAAAAAAGTTATAGGGGCGAGCCACCTTGATACCCGGTATATATATATATATATATATATATATATATATATATATATATATATATATGTATATGTATATATATATATATATATATATATATATATATATATATATATATATATATATATATATATATATATATATATATATATATATATATATATATATAGACATATATATATATATATATATATATATATATATACATCTATATATTTATCTAGAAACTTTTTTATAAATATAAGATTTTGTCTTTCTGTTTTCAGTTTAGTGAACTAACCACAAAATTAGCTGATCCCGACCAGTTGCGATTAAAACCTGAAGTTAGTGAATTGAAATTTGGACAAGTTTTTTCAGATCATATGCTCAAAGCATTTTATCATGAACGATTGGGCGGATGGCAAAAACCTGTTATAATTCCGTTCGAGAATGTATCCCTACATCCAGCAGCTAAAGTTTTACACTATGCGATAGAGGTAACTGTTTACACTTGTGTTATACTTCTGATCTTCTTGCATAAACTGTTATTACCTACTTTTAATTAATTATTTATTAATTTTTTTATATCCCTCTCAATCAATATTTATTGTTTATGTCTGTATGGGTGACCCAGAGCTACGTTATCGGTCCATAATTTTTTTGTCATTGAAGATATCGATATGAAATTTTCAGAGCAAATATGATCCGACCAAGTCGATTCTTCAAATTTATTTGGAAGAAAATTGTACTTCCGGTTTTGCCGGAAGTGATATCAACTTTGTTTTTTCAAATGGAACACCCTGTATATCTTTTGATTTTCGAATTTCTTCTGTAATTTATAATAAAATTGTCATACCTCTCTTTAAACCTAAAGTGAACAGTTTTCCAGTTATTCATTTTTTTCGTAAAATTTTGACAGTTGCGTCTTCAACAAAAACAGGCTATAACTTCTTTGTTAGTTGGTGTATTGATATATAAATTATTATAAAATTGTGAAATATCTTTGTTATTATTAACTTTAGGTATAGGGAATGGACATACAAATCGAGAGGTAATTTAATTGCAAATTAAATAACTCAAAAATATACATAGCATTCCATTAGAAAAAAGAAAGTTATTAACGTTTAAAATTTGTCAACTTCACCCTAAATTTGATCAAGTAATTAGTTCGAAATATGGAAAATTTTGACAAGGAATAAATGAAACAATGTTTCAAGGTTACAAAAATCCAAACCGCATACCAATCTAACAAATAAGTTATAGCCTCTTTTTGCTGAAGACGCAACTCTAAAAATTTTACGAAAAAAATGAATTACTCGAAAACTGTTAATTTTAGGTATTATGAGTGGTATGACAATTTTATCATAAATTACATAGGAAATTCGAAAATCAAAAGATATACATGGTATTCCATTTGAAATAACAAAGTTTATATCACTTCCGGCAAAACCGGAAGTGCAATTTTATTCAAAATAATTTTGAAAATAGACTTAGTCAGATTATATTTGCCCTGAAAATTTCATATCGATATCTTCAATGACAAAAAAATTATGGACCGATTACGTATCTCTGGGTCACCCTGTATATATATATGTATATATTTTTTTTTTTTTGTTTTTTTAATTTGTTTCAGTTTTGAATGGGTTAGTTTTTTGTCATTTTTAAAATTGTTGAGGTCCTGAGGAAGACTCGATAAAGAGTCGTATCGTTGACTGAAACAAATTTGGTTGTTTAGGTCATAAACTCCTTGCCGAATACCCAGCTATAATAAAATATTTGCAGTTACTTACTTAAAGAAATATATATATATATATATATATATATATATATATATATATATATATATATATATATATATATATATATATTTGAATATATTTCATTTCAGATTGATTCAATTTGCCATATTTTCATTTTTCGAACCTTTGTGAAAGATCTATGTTGCTTACGTGTTTTTTTTAAGTTATTTGAAGGTTTGAAAGCATACAGAGGAAGAGATGGAAGAATAAGAATATTCAGACCTGATCTCAATATGAACAGAATGAATTCTTCAGCCTTAAGTTCCGGATTACCAACATTTCATGGAGAGGAACTCATTAAGTGCTTAAACAGGTTAATCCAAGTCGACCAGGAGTGGGTTCCACATAAGGAAGGGGCTAGTTTATATATAAGACCCACTCTCATAGGGATTGATGTAAGTTTACATGTCTCGCTACTGGAGAGATTTTGATTTATTCTAGGGAAAATGGAAATTTTATGATAAAGAACTGAAAATAATCTATTGTCTTTCCGTTCCAAGTTGTATTATAATTATTAGTATAATTCCAAATAAGAATACTATTTGAATATTTGAACAGACTTTAATGCTATTTACATTTTGCCAAACATTTAAAAATAAAATTTAAAAGTACACGTTAATATACTGTTGTATTTGCGGATTTTTCTTTATATGTTGGACACTTTGAACTAGGTTCAAACTACACTAATAACTTTTTGCTTAGAATCAATAATATTCAATTGTATATTATATATACCTATATATATATATATATATATATATATATATATATATAATATATATATATATATATATATATACATATATATACCTATTTTTTTTTCAAACATTTTTTACGGCTGTGTCCGTCTTTTTTGAAAAAAAAGATAAATAGTACCCTATTCTTTGACTTTTCAAAATCAAAATAATTTCAACGTATTTCGAACATCACGTGGGTAAAGGTTTCTGTGGTTTCCCTTACCATCTAATAATAACAGATTTGAATGTTAATATTGGACTAAATAGCACGTAATAAATAACAGAGAACGGCCACAGCCGAAAAAAAATTGATGAAACATAGTAATCTTTTCTAACTATTTTAACTATAGTTTTGAAAAAGCCACGAATGTCGTGGCCAAACGTGAACTTTTTAATAAAATCGAGTTTTTTTGAGATTCGCCAAGCCTGTTATTGCTAATAATTATCAAAAATTTATATATATATATATATATATATATATATATATATATTAATAATATTTTTGTATATATATTTATATTTTTAGAAATAAAAAATAGACAAAGCAGTTAAATAAATGCGGTTAAATTTTATCTAATCATTGGGTTTAATAGAAGCCCTTTTTTGGGAATTGTGTATACATAAATATAAGAATGTTTTGTAGGAATTATACAGTGGCAGCTAGAGCCACAGATAAACTAGAATATTCAGATATAACTATTTGATTTTTCATTTTTCAGTGCGAAATTTCAATTACTTCCCATATATATATATATGTATATATATATATATATATATATATATATATATATATATATATATATATATATATATATATATATATATATATATATATATAGATATAAATATATATATATATATATATATATATATATATATATATATATATATATATGAATTAACGATAACGTAACTTAGTTAAAATTACCTAAATTAACCATATTATACCTACTCGGGTGTAAAAAGAGGTCATGCAAAACCTTGAGAAGCTTTTTGGTGTCGAAAATATAATTAAAATGTAATGTTAGGTGTTTAAAATGCACATAAATGCATAAATTTCTCATGTTCTTTGCGATTTCAAAACAAAAATGTTCACTCCATTGATGTTGAACGTTAGACCTAGTGGATTTTAGTAAGCACGATATTCTTCATGGAAATGATATTTTAAATAATTGATCATTTGGTCTCAATTTCTATCTGATAGAAAAAAGCTTCATAATTTACAAATAACAAGTTATTCTTGAACTTCCAGCCTTCGCAAGAAGTTCTTTGTTCTCGCAAAAACCACCCTTTGAGTTTACAACAAAAAACAGCTAAGAACAGAATACATATTTTAGCTTTTATTGCGTATTTCAAATACGTTGCGATTTATATATTCGTTTGTTCAAAAATTATTTATCTATATGCATAGATGGAAAATTCCACATCACTGTCTCCCTAATGCATTTATTTTTATCGAAGAATATATGTTTACTTGTATGAAATAATTATTTACACTACAATAGGAGGCACTACAAATATCACAGGACCATCGAAAATAAACGATTATACTTCCGAATCACGAGACGTATTTTGCGAAACATCACGAGGGCGCAGCTCGAGTGATGTTTTAAGAAAATAGGTCGAGTGACGATTATTTTCGTTTGCTCGAGTTAGTATTCGTTGCTATTATATAACGAATAAACACTGCCAGAACTATAACCAAAGCGTTGTATATTGAAAAATTAAACGAAACTTCACTTGAATGTTAATATGTCAAAAAATAATCAATATGAAAACATTCTCATTTTGACACGAGGCGAAACACTAAAACGATTATACAACGTCGTCAAGGGTATATTCACCTTTATACTATGCAAAACTCAAAGATTGTATTGGCTTATTCACACATGAATTATATAATCAGTTATAATATCACAAGATCATCGACAATAAACGGTTATACTTCCGAATCACGAGATGTATTTTGCGAAACATCACGAGAGCTCAGCTGGAGTGATGTTTTAAGAAAATACGTCGAGTGACGAAGTCAGTATAACGATTATTTTCGTTTGCTCGAGTTAGAATTCGTTACGATTATATAACGAATAAACAACACCGCCAGAACTATAACCAAAGCGTTGCATATTGAAACACAAAAACGATTATACGACGTCGTCAACATATCAATACGCGGTAACTATGCAAAACTCAAGGATTGTATTGGCTCATTCACACATTAGTTATATAATCAGTTATAAAATCAGAAGAGCATCGAAAACAATCGATTATACTTCCGAGTCACGAGACGTATTTTACGAAACATCACGAGAGCTCAGCTCGAGTGATGTTTTAAGAAAGTAAGTCGAGTGACGAGGTCAGTATAACGATTATTTTCGTTTGTTCGAGCTGGTATTCCTTACGATTATAATTATAACGAATAAACAACAGCGCCAGAACTATAACCAAAGCGTTGGATATTGAAAATATTAACAAAATTTCACCATATATGATTAATTTTTTTTGACAGACGCCAAAAATTGGCCTTATGAAACATTAAAATTTTGACTCGAGGCGAAACACCAAAACGATTATATCACGTCTTCAAGGGTATATTCACTTATCAATACGCAGTAACTATGCAAAATTCACAGATTCTATTGGCTTATTCACAGATGAGTTAGATAATCATATTCAAATAATCTGATAATTATATAATTTGAGCAATTCAATCAAACAGAAAATTTGTTTGAAAAACAGTTAGTCTTGTCAATGGATACTAGGATTTTGAATCTGTCCTGTATACAGAGTATTCAATTCACTTGTTGAACTGATGTAATTATTCATTTAAGTTCAACAGATTCCTAAGATTTCTTTGTAATAACTACCACTCTAGAAAATACGAATGATTTGAAAATAAATTGGAAAAATTCTTAATCCTGGAATTGTATTTTTCCTTAAAGTTTTTCGTGTTTTCTAACGTATAATTCTCGAATTTTTTTTTCTATATTTCAATCGTCATAATACGTAATCAACAAAATTTCCTAACATTAAAGATAATCTTGGGATGTTCCGATTTATGAAATTTATATGGATAAATAATACTGTTGCTAACTGGCACAAACAAAAAATAAATTTGAGATAAATGTTTCAACATCTACAATACTTGTACACAACTCGAATTAAACATGAGTGATATTTTTCTTTTGGTTATTTCATAAACGATTGCGATATTCTGATCAGAAATTAAATGAGGCAAATATATACTTGAAATTCAATCTACGTCAGAGTTTATTTGAGATTTAGCATAGGAAGATTAAGAATACATTCGGTTCAATTTCAAACGAATTAGTTCTTCATAACACATTTTTTTTTTCATTCATCAATTTTTTAATTAATTTGGTCTTATTAATCATGTTAGAATATACTAGGGATAAATGACATGAAATTAATTATACGACCGTTATACGCAAAACCGTTCGAAACATATTTAAAAAATAGTTGTTTCTCACTTATTATTCGCTTCAGAGAGTGTACAGGCTGTCCCATTTTAGATGTCCTTAAAGGGGTAACTCGCTTATTTTTAAAGATAAAGATTTGTGGTTTTCGTGAACGTTGGCTACTTTTTTGTTAATCTCACGATACCGTAAACAAACTTTTCATAGCTTGCTTCGTTTTTGAGAAACAGGGCTTATTTGAAAATATTTCATTTTGGTCCCCCTCCTGTATCACAGCTGTCTTTCAACTTATAGAAAAAGTAAAAACTGTTTTTTATACACTTTTTTTACGTAGAATCCAGTGGCGTAGTCAGATTTTTGGAATGAGCTGTCATTGTTTAGATATAACCCAATGTTATAATTTTTTAAATGGAACACACTGTATATTTTTCCATATTCAAAACATAAATGTTTTGCGCTTTTCAAAAATATATAATACTTATATAAAATTTTAAGTATTAGCCCTGTATTTAGATAATTTTTTTTTAATGTCAAGTCAAGACAAATATCACTTTGATAGATCGTTCGGCGCAGTGAACAAATATATATCACTTCCATTTATATAAGTAAGAATTTAAAAAATATTTTTCAATATAAGTTACTAAACAGAGATATATTTAATGATTATAACAAAAATAGAAACTTGTATGTAACACTGCTACAAAACAAAGTTCTATTGTTTTTCTGTTGAAAATGTTTTGTAAATATTGTTCAAATTACTTCGAAAACTTCTCTCGTGGCATTCATCAGAGCATCTCGATTTTCGTGCCGCGTGTGGTTTATTTTATGTTTTATGTAGCCCCATATAAAGAAACTAATATAGATAAGTCAGGGGACGTTGGTTGCCAGTTAATGGGGTCATTTTTATCAATACACTGGTTTTAGAATCTTTCATTAGGATAAATATTTTCTATATTGAGCCAATGGAATTTCGTCAAGTAGTTCAGAAAGAAAATCATCCAAAATTTTCAAATATCTTGGAAAGTTACCGTCGAAAATACGGTAGACTAATCTTCCTCCAAAAACGAAACAAAATCGGACAATATACCACCTACAAAACTGAATACTCTTCTCAGTTTCACTTGGGTGCAGATGATGTATAGCTTTGGATATGTAGGGGGTATATATATATATATATATATATATATATATATATATATATATATATATATATTTTATTTTTTTTTAAATATCTTCGAAACCCTTGGAATGCCAACCGAATCTCCAATTTCTCTGCAAGTATTTTTGTTCTCTTCTACCTTTGCGAGGACACTAATATCATCATTTTCGGCATTTTCTTTTCTATAACTTTCTGGCCTAGGCTTTTCAAAAGATCCGAAAAAGGAAACTTAAAATTTCTATCTTATTATCTAACTGACACCCAGTAACTGAGTAATAGTAAGTAACTTTCAAAATAGAGGTCCATCGCTTGATTTGGATTTAAACCAACTTTGTAATATATCCCAACCATATCTAATTTTTCGTAGTTTTGATATACTGGATTATTCGCCATTGTAAGAAAAATTTATACAATTTGACAGGAACTATAAATATTCTGCACTTGCTTTTTTTTTCATAGCCACCTACTTATTAGGTCCAGAGCGTATATAGTTGATAAATAGTGTTTCATTAGTTTGAATTTATTGTTTTGTCAAATTGTTTAATAACGTATATTAAACAATATTTTTTAATGAAAACTTTTCATTCTTACCTATATCAATGGAAGTGATATATTTGTTTACTGCGTCGAACGATCTATCAAAGTGATATTTGTCTTGACTTGACATTAAAAAAAAATTATCTGAATACAGGGCTGATACTTGAAATTTTATATAAGTATTATATATTTTTGAAAAGCGCAAAACATTTATGTTTTGAATATAGAAAAATATACAGAGTGTTCCATTTAAAAAATTATAACATTGGGTTATATCTAAACGATGACAGCTCATTTCAAAAATCTGACTACGCCACTGAATTCTACGTAAAAAAGTGTATGAAAAACAGTTTTTACTTTTTCTATAAGTTAAAAGACAGCTGTGATACAGGAGGGGGACCAAAATGCACTATTTTCAACTTCGCCCTGTATCTCAAAACTGAAGCAAGCTATGAAAATTTTGTTTACGGTATCGTGAGATTCACAAAAAAGTAGCCAAAACCGCAAATCTCTATCTTTAAAAATAAGGGAGTTACCCCGTAAGGACATCAAAAATGGGACAGCCTGTATATTAAGAAAAACCCTTATTTTTGGATAAAATAATAACTCTAAACATATATATATATATATATATATATATATATATATATATGTAAATATATATATATATATATATATATATATATATATATAAATATATAACAATAAAAAATATATATATATATATATATATATATATATATATATATATATATATATATATATATATATATATATATATATATATTGTAACGCAATAAACAAGGAAATGCTTGTTGCTTGGAAGGACTAATAATATGTTATGAAGAACTTATTTGTTTGAAATTGTATTCCTAATCTTTTTATGTTAAATCTCAGATAAACTTTGACGTAGATTGAATTTCAAATATGTGTTTGCCTTCTTTCGTTCTATTTACAGCCTTTATGGGAAATCGAAATGAAAACAAAAACACATTAGTTAACTTTCATCAGAACATCGCAATAGTTCGTGAAATGATCAAAAGAAAAATATCATTTATGAATAGATCCACTCATATGCAAAATATTGAAGATGTTGAAACATTTATTTCAAATTTATTTTTTGTTGGTACCAGTTAGTTACAGTATAATTTATTCATATAAAATTTTTTTTTTTACAATTTTGTACTCCGTAAACCCAGTTTAGTTAAAATAAGTAGTTTATTGTTTTTATTTAAGTTTTGCCTTGGTTTACTTTTATCATTCATATACAGCTCTTTGGCTTCACTATATAAGAGCTTAACAAATATTAAAAATGAAAGAAATGTCGTACCTACTCTAGATATAAGCGACTGACTGCATAAAACATACAACATTGAGTAGCAAAATTTGTAACAGACTATCGAAAAATAACGTTAAAACAATTTGTACGAATAAAAGAAACTTGAAGTTATCCTTGGTCAATAATAAAGAAAAATCTGACATCGGAGAAAACAGCGGAGAAAATATTTTGCGACGAATGTCCTGCTTTCTATATTGGACAAACAGGAAGGAATATAAACATTCGTGTTGAAGAACATAAAAAGTCAATTTTACAAAATAAAAATATCACTGCCTTCTCCGAACATTATATAAAATCTAATCATTTCCTGGATTTCAACAAAACCCTATTGTTGCATTCAGGCAACAAAGGAAAGCGCCTTGACCTTCTTGAAATAAGTTCCGCCCATAATAGTAAATTACCCCTTGTAAACGAACAAATTGATTTTCAGGTATCACCTTTGCTTTTATCTGTTTTATAAAATAAGATGTAATACTCTCCTGTGGTCAGTCTTGATAATGAGTTCATAACTCGATGTCGACTATCTAAATACAGTATTTTTGATAGATAGTGATTGGGTTCTATTCAAAATAGGTTCCTTACTGAGATAATACTATTTGAAGATTTTTATTTGCAGAACGTTAGCAATAATTTCGAATATTTTTGATTTCCAGGGAACTCTAGGAGTTGCCAAATCAGAGTCGGCCTTACTTTTCACAATCCTATGCCCAGTAGGATCATATTTCGAAGGGAAAGAAGAGGGCGTTTCACTCTTAGCAGATCCAAGATATGCAAGAGCTTGGCCAGGTGGATGTGGTGACCGGAAAATGGGATCAAACTACGGACCGACGATACGGGTCCAGACGGAAGCGTTAAAAAGGGGCAGGCAACAAGTTTTGTGGTTATACGGCCCTGAAGAATACCTTACAGAAGTCGGCACAATGAATATCTTCGTTTTCTACATTAACGATGATGGAGGTATAAAAATATTATTGTAAAGAACTATGAACATAACTTGCACGTTCGATTATTCAAATTTTTTAATCTTTTTTTTGAAAAATTGAAAATGAAAAAGAGTTCTTGCAAATGTTTTTGTATTTTCCTTGAAATTTGCTTATTGGTCCTGTAACGAGCTAGATAGCCAAGGGTTTGGGGACATTCTCTAGTATATGGGAGTTTTCGGTTGCAAACCCCGGAGTTGACTAGTCTACCATGAGTTTACTGAGGCGAATGCTGAGCCAGTATTCAACCTCTGAACCTCATGACAACTCTTCCATAAATCATTCGGTCACATCTATTCTTAAATACTTAAACATACAAATGTATCCTCTGATCCGACTGAAGGTGTTCCTCCCCATAGCTCAAGCAGCCCAACTTCCTCACACGTACTTGAGAGAGGACCAAATATATGACCTGACCTTTTCTTTTCTCTCCAATCTGTTAAATGATCTCCGTCTTCTTCTATCCCTCTTTTTTGCATACCTTCTCTCATTCCTCTTTCCCAACTCTTTCTTGGTCTATTTTCTTCCTCTTTGCAGGCTTCCATTCTCCCCATGTGTCCATACCTCAGTGGTGGTTTCCTTTCAATTGTATTCATTATTGATGTGTCAACTTGCATTATTTCTCTCATTTTTCCATTTCTTTCATGATCTAAAAATGTCTTTTCACAGAATCGTCTCCAATAAATCATCTTTGTTGCCGATATTTCATTTTCCATCTTTTTACTTAATGTCCACACCCCACTTCCATAGGTAACGCAATTTTCGACGAATGAGTTAAGCATCCGCATTTTTGTTTTATTTGAAATATTGTCATTCCACAACATGAGGTGTAGTTGTCTGATTATAGTTTTTCCTTTTTTTATTTTATTTTGTATAATATCTATTTCATCTTTACCATCGGAGGTTATTGTAACCCGTAGATATTTATACTCATTTGTTTTCTTCACCATGTCCTTGTGACATATTATATTGCAAGGAACGAAAATAAGAAGTAACAGTAATTAAAAATTTTACAAGCGTCTATTATGAAATTTACTAACTTTCAAACCTTTTACTCCAAAATTACGCCTTTTATCAAAACCAATCCCATCCAAGATGATATGAAAAACTATCTACCCACCAACTTTCAAACCTTTTGCTCTAAAATGCAGCCTTCTATCATGTAAACAAGATTTATTACCTGTGGCTTTAGCCCCAACCAATTCGTACCAAAACAAATCCTAACGAAGATATCATACCAAACTACTTACTTTCAAACTTTATACTCTATTGCGCCCTTTATCGTGTAAACAAGTTAAAAATACATATGCACCTACATACGAACACACACACACACACATATATATATATATATATATATATATATATATATATATATATATATATATATATATATATATATGTATAAGTTTTTGGTGCCAAACATCATAAAAATTCATTAAACAAAAACTATCTTGGTCCCAAGTCTAACTTTGCTAAACGCACCCAATATAGTAAATACGTTTTTTCAAAGTGAAAACCTGCTAAAAAAATTAGTACTATACGACAAAGAACGCTGAAATATTTCAATTCAGTTTCCTGATTTTCAGATAAAGTTCTA
Organism: Cynegetis impunctata; assembly: GCA_030704885.1. Lineage (NCBI taxonomy): Eukaryota > Metazoa > Arthropoda > Insecta > Coleoptera > Coccinellidae > Cynegetis > Cynegetis impunctata. Next base: position 352,407 of record JARQZK010000772.1, read on the forward strand.
GTAACACCACCCTTGAATGGATTAATTTTACCAGGGGTAACCAGACAATCTATTATAGATTTATCTCTGGAATACAAAGAATTCCTTGTAGAAGAAAAATTATTAACAATGAAGGATATTATAAGTCTACAACGACAAGACCGAGTAAGTATGAATTAAGTTGTATGTTAAATGTTTACTAGATATTGAAGTTTTTAAAACAGTGCTATATGATTAGTCGATATTACAGAATTCATATAATATTTTGCTGATCATAACAATTGTTTCACCAAATACAGGATTCATCTGAAGAAGCCACTGTGTTTGGCGCAACAATTGTTATATTTAATAAAATATCGTGAAAACCAGAAACCCAAGTTGTGCAAAAAAATTTGGATGTGTTCTTGATTGACATTATTTTGTAATAATCAATTCTACAAGGTGTTTGTTCTTTGTATATTTAACCGAGATTTTTTCCAATTTGATATCAATCTTTCTTATGAAGTTAATTGTCGTGTTTCCTTATCTGTATATATTTTTAAAATATTCTTAAAAGACGAAAAAATAAATCCAATTAATAATAACTGAGATTGAATTCTCGCACATCACTTGGTGAAACATCATAAACAATAAAGTATAAACTTTGACTTATATTTCACTATATACAAACATTTAGATACTGTATTTAGCAGTAATGAATAGTCGACATGTTTCGAGTTATGAACTCATTATCAATTTTTTTTTAGTAGCAAAATTTGTAACAGACTATCGAAAAATAACGTTAAAACAATTCGTACAAATAAAAAAAACTTGAAGTCATTCTTGGCCATTATTAAAGAAAAATCTAACATCGGAGAAAACAGTGGTGTTTTACAAAATTTTACAAAATAAAAATACCACTGGATTCTCCGAATATTGTATAAAATTTAATCATTTCCTGGAATTCAACAAAACCCAATTGTTACATTCAGGTAACGAAGGAAAGCGCCTTGACCTTCTTGAAATTCTCGAAATAAGTTCCGCCAATAATAGTAAATTACCCCTTGTAAACGAACAAATTGATTTGCAGGTATCACCTTTGCTTTTGTCTGTCTTATAAAATACGATGTAATACTCTCCTGTAGTCAGTCTTGATAATGAGTTCATAACTCGAAACATGTTGATTATTCGTTACTGCTAAATACAGTATCTAAATATTGTTATATTGTGAAACATAAGACAAGTGTGTTTTAGTTTATACTTTATTTCAATCAATAATAATTTGTCTTGTAATGATATGAAAATATCACTGATAATCTCTTTGATAATTTTTGCATGTGATCAATAGCCCAGAAAATTATAAGTACTTTCCTCAATAATACTGATAAGGATCAGTTTCATAGCATTATCATAATTTGTTCTCGCTCTTTGACTAGCCGGTTTCGTTCAAAAACAAGCATCATAATCATAAATATTAAATGAACTAAGCAATTGTGAAAACGTTCTGTCTAATAACACGAATAAATTTCGTTTTATCTTTTAATTGAAAGAAATCATAATATAGAACAAAGATCACTGTCTTGACGTAAACGTCAACCATAGAATAAAGCTGGCCGAATTTTTCGACGCCATCTTTAAGATGGCGATGAGAAACAAAATGGCTGACTTTGCAGTGCTAGGAATTGTAGAATATTCAGAACTATAAATAAATAATTTTAAAATGTTTTTCAGTTACTGGAAATGTTTGGAAGCGGCACAGCTTGCATTGTGAGTCCAATATCTTCGATAGACTATATGGGTGAACTAATCGAAATCCCTACAATGGATCATAAATATCCATTATTCAAGAGGTTCAGAGACGAATTATACGCTATACAATATGGTCATAAAAATCACCCTTGGGCAATACCTATAGAGTAAAAAGATTGGAGTAACCAATAAAAATTTTGACTGTGTTATAATATATTTAGTTACTATTATTTATAATTAATGTATTCATTATTTTATCTTACTAATTCTGCGGATTGTATTTCAAATCATCAGAGAAATAGTTTAAGATTATATCATATAATTTCATAATATTATTAATTTATAATTTCGATCTTTGATGATAATCATTATTTATATTCAAGCCTTAGTTCAAACCAGTTTTTTCGAATACCAATTGCAATTTAAAGTGTAAAATTTGAATCGAAAGAATTTTTTTGTAGTGGTAACAATTTGGTACTCCATGTCTATAATTTAAGTGAAACATATTTTTCCCCTATTTTTCTTACTTTTTTTTGTAATCATTGACCTAGAGGTACGTTATTTAAACTTCCTGTACGTTATTTAAACTTCCTAATTACGTAAATAATATAAATAAAAATCAAGACTGAAATTTTTCATATTTTATATGTAGAACAAAATTGAATGTTGGTGCCTTATCTTTGCATAGATACTTAGTATGATAATTATTTTTAATCGTACTGCTCATGAGTTTTTAAATAAATAATTCATTTCAAAATGTTTTTTATTCAAATGAAAATCTGCGAAGATATTATGAAGGAAAGGCAGTAATTATCCATACGGAAAATTAAGAAATTATTTTGCATAGCTCAATACAAGATACCCAAATGTTTATTAAAGTGAAAATCAGACTTTTGAAGTTGTTTTGATTAATTCGATTTTTTATTAACTAGGCATATAGAAGATATCAAGTATGTCCTGCCATTCAAATAGGTAATAGTTATTTATGTACCAAGTGCGTTATATAGCCATCGGGCGTTAGGATCTAGTAACGCACGTGGTGCATACAAGGTTTTATTTTTCACTAAAAAATTATTTATTATAATGAAAAATCTATTTTAAAATCGGTTCATTGCTCCTATACTTTCCATTTTCCTTCTCATAGTAGGCATGTCATTTGTTGATATTTTGACGTTTGTGAATATTTTTGTCATCATATTAAGTGAATGTCCTTGCTGCTTTCTTTGTGTAGTCTTATAGAAATAACGAAAATGAAAATGAATTTACCCAAGAATATCATAGAAAATGCAGCCAGAACTGCAAATAATTCATTGCCGGAGAAATCCAGAGTCGTATACGACAAGGATTATGAAGTATTCAATCAATGGAAGTTGCTTCAGTTATCCTCGTATAAAGAGCGGGCGTTATGATCCATAATGCCCACTCATAACGCTCTAGGGCAAGGCTGCCCAACCTTTTTAACAGTCGGGCAAAAAGGACGATTCAAAAATCACAGGCGGGCCACTGACCACTGACAGTTCAATTAAAATAATAACATAAACAGCATATTCTGCTATTTAAAGAGATACAATTAACAAAATTTAAAATCAAACTTAAAAATTGGCACAATCAATGTGATTTCTGAATTTTTTTTGTTTCAATAATTTTCCTATATTAGGCGTCAAATCAGATGTTGACAGACACAAAAAAAAAATTTATTTTTTATTGCAGAATAATTTTGACGATTTGTGAGTTCCAACTGAATATTAGCAGGATGACTTATTATTTCAGTCAAACTGTTCGTAAAAGGATTCACAAAAATTTGTCAATTTGTTTTTATACTTCGAACTCCTGGCTGGAATCTGCTATGAAACGACATTAATAAGCATCTAATTTTAGATCCCTACTTAGTACAATGGATAGTGTCGATATTGAGCTTCTCTTTCATTTCTTTGAGTGTAGGAAAGTGGGCAATATTTTCATTGGCTTAATTCATTGAAAACAGATTTAATTCAGCTTTGAATCCTCTTATCAAAGTAAGCATAGTCAGAAGCGCGGTCGGAAGTGAACAACTTTTTCCTTGTAATTTGAGATTTAAAATATTAAGGTAATTGATAATGTCAACAGTAGATGCAAAATCACTCAACCAGGATTCTTTTTTCAGTAAATCAGTTTCCAAATGAAACACCCTTTCTTCTTCTAAAATTCCAACACCTGCTCTCTCAAGGTGAAGAAATTTTTTAACATGATTCTCTTCGAAAACCATCTCACAACGCAGTACAGTTGTAACTCTACATATTCGCTGATATATTCTTCAAATAAAACCCTGAATTGACGTATGTGAATAGTCCATAATATCATCCAACTGCATGTACTTTAGACAGGCAATTTTTAAACTTGCTCACGCGGGCGGCGGGCCATTCAAAATTCGTTCGCGGGCCACATCGTGGCCCGCGGGCCTGAGGTTGGGCAGCCTTGCTCTAGGGCATAATGAGTGTATTTATAGCAACCGTATCTAAGGTAAAATCAACAAATAATATAGAAGTGAAAAATGAAACATTTTAATCCCTGTCCACACAAATAATTGGGATAAACAAAATGAACACTTATCCAGTCAGTTTGAAAATTAAAACTTCATTATAAAAACTTTTTTAGATATTTTTATTTTTAATAAAGATGCGAGGTTAAATTTAAGAGAAATTTTACATTGTTTCTGCTCAGATAGGGACATTTGGTTGATGGCATCGAAATGCTATGATGCTGCGCTAAAATGAAGCGTGAAAGTAGTAGATAGTGAGATTCTATTCTACCGTGTTCCAACTAAAATTTGCACCCACTGAAATCAAAAAACTTTGTGCTACACCACCTAAATCCATAGAGATAATACAGATAGAGTAGGCATGCCTATAGGTGGGAGCGTCCTACGGATAAAAAGAGAAAGTGAATCATGTAGGTATGCTATCTCCGTCAAATACTCCGTACAAACGAAACATTTTATTCACGCGCTGACATGAATTAGTCCGACGCGCATGCGCCAGTACACAAGGACAGCATACGTATGTCATTCTCTCTCTCTTTCTGAAGGCCGGACGCTCTCGCTTACACACACGCCTATAGTATGCCTACTCTATCTGTATTATCTCTATGCCTAAATCTCCTTCAGGCTCTTCCACCGTATATTATTAAACTAAGTTCAATGATAAACCGAGTTTAATTCGACATTTGACAAGCGAAAATGTAACATTAAACTCGGTTTAACATTAAACTTAGTTTAATAATATATGGTGCAAGAGCCTTCTTAAGAACTTCGAGAAAGAATCATATCAAAGAGCCGGTATTCACGTCTGAAATGATGCAGAATGTTAGACAAGATTTTGTACTATCGTATGGAAGTTGGAGGTGGACATT
>JARQZK010000772.1:362500-370000 GCA_030704885.1 Cynegetis impunctata
GGAATTTCGATATTCCTTCCAATGTGATCGATGAGTGTAAATACAGGATCCCAAGCCAAATGGTCCCTTTCGTTTTTCAAGAAACGCGTCATATTGAGAGCTATGGCAAAACTTAAGTCACCAGCATACGCCAAATTCCAAGCGTCATGTAGAAGCTTTGCCCTTGTGTTCACAGGAATTTTCAATCTATCTTCAGTGCAAAGAAACTCGGATAACATGTTCCAATTTTTCGCATCATAGTTAACAGGAAATGGGCCTTAAAAAAAATTATAACTGAAGAACAAGTTCATTGGTGTTTATTCAACATAATAATAAAGACAAAATGAGCCATTCTGTAGGCCTTACGCATATTATCACTTCTAAATAGAATAAATAATGAATATGACAAACAAAGTAATTATAAATTACCGATTTCTTCTGGATTGATGATAATAAAGTGTTTTGAGTCAGCAATGTTTTCCATTTTGATTTCTCTTTCCATTTTCATCCAAACTTTGGGTTTGGAATTAGAAAAAATTAATTTATCTTGGGTTACCAGAATTATGGGCAACCACCAAACAAATTTATCCTGATCGGGCACATCATGGGGTCTTTCTCGGAGATACACTTTCTGAAAAAGCCACATACTTTTGAATGATATTATTAGCCATTCATTGCGAAGTGCAAATGTTTCAAATTTAAAATGAATAGAAAGTTTCATTATGTTAATGATAAAATACGATATTCTCTCCAAAATATTAAAAATATATGATATTATGAATATCTGAATATTTTAATTGAAAATATTTGACTTAATAAGAAAGAAATAGCTTCATCGTCATAAAAAATTGCAAACTTTTGTAGACAAAACATATATGAAGAATTAAAAATAAAATTTAACAATAGTAACTAACCAAACAAAACACAATTTTAATAGTCGAACAAAACAAAATATATTAAAATATAAGAACAAAACAGAAAAACATTAATGTGTATTAACATATGTTAAGAATCAATATATTTGTCAATTAAATTAAATTAAACAGATACAAAATTTTTTATATCACGAAAAAACATCAAGATATGTTGCTACCAAATGTGGAATTCAAGGGTCTATGGTAGATTGTGAAATTCAGTTCCAGAATAAAATTCTACTACTAAGTAAAATGGTCTCTCCAAAAAAAAGCCTTAGTCGAACTTCGGAACTTTTTGTATGTACTTATAGATTGTAGCTCCAATGATGGTGATTGTATAACTTTCCGGCATTGTAGGTAAAGGAGTTTTTTGTTAAGACAGAGATGGGCGCTATTGAAAAAATATCGGTATCTGAATTTCTTATGGGATACCTATGATTTGGTCTTCCTGAAAAGTTATGAATGTGTTTGCGAACCAAACAGACGGATTCGAATATAAATAGTGCAGGAATAGTCGGAATGTTGAATTTTTTAAAATAGAATCAGCAATGTACCCTTCTGCTCAGATCAAACTTCACTACTTTAGTCATGCAAGTAATAATTAGTAATAATAGCACTTTTCGAAAGTTAGTGGTTGTATGAAATAGTTATTTATGTCGTTAATAATACACATATAAAAAACTCTCATCAGAGAAATAATTAATGATTATTAACAGTTCTGAAAATGTTTTTTACCTGTGTTATGATGGCTGACTTATCATCGAAATTCCTTGATACATTTACAACTGGCAACCTGTCTTTTGTAATCCAAGAAGCAGCAATTTCGTTAACTGAAATTGTCTCGTCTAAAGTTTTATCGATTCTTGCCTGTTCTGTCAGAGAGTTCCATATGTCGTCACCGAAGAAGGTTTTATACTGTCTATAATAATGAAAATACAATATATTTTTTTCTCCATGATTGTATTGAATGTGTATTTCTATTGATAAAATATGTACATATCTTAAATATAACGTATAGTGCTTGAAGGTGTTCGTTATGTGATATTTTTGAAAAATGGCGGAGAAAGTTAATCATAGAACGATATCTTCTTAATTTGTGGCCAAGTGTAATTTTTTTCGAACAAAAGAGGTAGTGTTCATGTATAGTGCATTTTATTTGTTAATACTGAAGAATATTGTGAGTTCATGATTTATATTTTCAAAATAAAGAATATGATAATTTAGAATTTATGAAAAGGAGGTCTCACAGTTTCTTCTTCATATTTTACTTATGAAAATGAATTTTTCAAGTTCTGCTAATGAATATATATATATATATATATATATATATATATATATATATATATATATATATATATATATATATATATATATACACAGGGTGTCCCATAAATAACACGCCAGAGTGACACTGGAGGTAGATTGGCTTCAGGTCAATCAGATAACATCAACATGACCTTAGTAAAAGTTTTCTGGTTTTCGAGATATTGCCACTCTTATGTTTTCTTCAAAAATCTATACTTTTTGGTCAATTTCTCGCCTGTTTTGAATATAAATAAGTTCTAACTCATGATTTTTTTTCTTGTGCTATCATCAATATATGGTTGAGACAATCGACCTATCATTTCACTAAAAACTAGCTCGCTAACCTCAAAAAAAAATTAAGTTGTTTCAATTTAATTTAAATCCGAAAACCTTAAGTAAAGTTTGACTATTTACTGTGAAAAAATATTGTACCAGACAGAATCAGCAAATGATCTTAAAAACTAGCCTATTTAATGCTCTTTCGAAAGCGGTATAACATTTGTGGTTTTTTTCTTTCAAAAGTCTAAAAATTCCAAGTTTTGTCATTGAAGTCGTGCTACTTGCGAAATACACTGCGCCGCAAATTTAACGTATAGCTTATATATTTCCTAAGTTTTGACTGAATATTTTCTCAGGCGGTGATCCGATTTGAATGAATTTTTCACCAAATAGTAGCTCCGTTCTTTGAGGAAATGTAATAGTTATAAGATGATCAAAAAAAAATGAATAAACTTATTGTACAGGGTGTTTGAATAGCGACATGTTTTCTTCGTCCAAGTTTACATCCTTCTGCAGGCAATATCGGGTAGCTCAGACTTGTTGTATGGAGAGATATACAAAACCAAACAAACACAGTTTCTACTTGTAAAGAAATTTTGAATACACAGCCTTCTTCGCAAATTAACAAAAAAATTTTAGAAAATTTCGTTTGAAAAGTGTAGGAATTATAAAAACATGAATATCTTTCGAGTGACTCAAGATAAACAGACGATTGAAAAAACAAATTACTCAGAAGTCATGCGATTATAATACCGTCTATTTTTTTTCTTCCTGAGCTACCCGATATTGCCCGCAGAAGGATGTAAACTTGGACGAAGAAAACAGATCGCTATTTAAACACCCTGTACAATAATTTTATTCATTTTTTTTGATCATCTTATAACTACTGCTTTTTCTCAAAGAACGGAGCTACAATTTGGTGAAAAATTTATTCATATCGGATCACCGCCTGAGAAAATATTCAGTCAAAACTTAGGAAATATTTAAGCTATGCGTTAAATTTGCGGCGCAGTGTATTTCGTAAGTAGCACGACTTCAATGACAAAAATTGGAATTTTAAAACTTTTGAAAGAAAAAAACCACAAATGTTATACCGTTTTCGAAAGAGCATTAAAAAGGCTAGTTTTTAAGATGATTTGCTGATTCTGTCTGGTACAATATTTTTTCACAGTAAATAGTCAAACTTTACTCAACGTTTTCGGATTTAAAATAAATTGAAACAACTTGATTTTTTTTTTAGGTTAGCGAGCTAGTTTTTAATGAAATGATAGGTCGATTGTCTCAACCATATATTGATGATAGCATAAGAAGAAAAAAAAAGCAGGAGTTAGAACTTATTTATGTTTATGAGGCGAGAAAATAACCAAAAAGTATAGATTTTTGAAAAAAACATAAAAGTGACAATATCTCGAAAACCAGAAAACTTTTACTGAGGTCATGTTGCTGTTATCTGATTGACCTGAAGCCAATCTACCTCCAGTGTCACTCTGGCGTGTTATTTACGGGACACCCTGTATATATATATATATATATATATATATATATATATATATATATATATATATATATATATATATATATATATATATATATATATATATATATATATATATATATATATATATATATATATATATATATATATATATATATATCTATATATATATATATATATATGATGAATTTCCTGACGAAATGTAAACTGTGCAATGAAGACGTTTTTGTAATTCATACTACCTGGTATTGCAAAAAAGGCAAGTAAATAAAAAATGTAAGAAGTAGAGTGGTAAATGTTAAAAACACCCAGCTAGATGGTTATCAACAAAGTTTGTGTTAGATATAAGGGAGCGATTTTTTGACTACCCCTATCCCCTTGTTGAGTTCTTGCTCGACCCCCTCTCCAACCCCCCGAATCTCACGTGTGATTTTTCAAATGCATATTTGTTATATGAGTGAGTCAATTTGTGGTAATTCTATTAGTTCAAGTAAATCAGTAATATATTATAAAAATGTGAAAAAAATTAAGTTAATAATAAAACAATGGTTGTAATGAGTCACAGTTTTTTTCAGTGAAAATAATTAGTGCATCGTATGTTTATTATAAAAGGTTATGGCATTATTTTTTCATGAATAATATTCACATCGAACCGTATATGAAGAAGAAATATTTACTGCAAAAAAAGTATTTACTGTTAATAAATATTTATCAATAGTTAGAATAATGTTAGAAAAATACTTTTTCATATTCAATAAATGAATGAATTCATTCAAACCAAATGAATTTATTTGTTGTTAATAATTTCTTCCATCAGTGCATAATTAAACCTTGATGGATATTTTTATGAATGGTTTAGCTAAATTTTAGTGGAGAATTATTTTTTACTTTAGTTAACCCAGTTTTCCCGCAATTTTATACTGTTTCTTGGGAAAAAAATTACGTCGTATTTGATGAGACCACCCCCTTCCCCAAGTGAGATTGAATGAGATTTTCCTCGAATACCTCCCCCAACTGAACACCTCACCTAATTAATTGATGCCCCCTAACACAGGGCGCTTCTTTTTCGGCGAGCATTATCTTACATTTAAAAATCGTTATTTGTGTATATACTGGCTAAATTTCAAAATTGTTCAACTGATTATGCCAAACTTGGCAAATCTGAGTGTTTTGATGACTGTCTAAATTATGAAAAACAAAAAATGTAAAATAAGTGACAAGTTAACAGGCCCGGCGCTTTCGCCATTTTGTATTAAAAAACGCGTGGTCTGGTGGCTAGTCATTAGTCATCATGCACAACTATAGATTCCACTGGAATTTATGTTATTCATAAAAAGCAGAAACTAATCGAACTCTTCAATAACATTACCTATCAGCCATAAATTTCTGTAAACCTTTCTTGAATGTGCTCTCTCCAAGTGTGTAATTCAGCATCCTAAACACAAGTTCTGTTTTGGTTGAAGTAGAGTCTTGTTTAATAACTGTACTTTTTCCGTGAGGATATCTCTTACTGAATTCATAGTAAATTGAATAAAGCATTGTCATCGGCCAGTTATTGAAAGAGTCAGCATCATCTACCTGAAGGTTAAAAAAAAGAATGAATTTTTCAACTTTAACTGATTTATCTACATATAGGTAACCTAAATAATTAATAATGAATAATCATGATCAATAAAGAGTGACTATTCAAGAAGTTATTTTGAATATTCAAATCAATTTATTAGGGGGATATAAATTTTTCAAAATTTTCTTACAAATTGTATTATTTGTATGGTTTTTTTGAATAAGATGGCACGCATAAAAGCAGTAAGATGACTCTTATTATGCGTGCCATCTTATCCAAGAAAACCATAACTTCAATCATAATTATAAAATATTACAGTTGGAAAATAGTATCCACAAAACCAACTGTTGGAAATCCCTTTACATCAATAAATATGAAAATTCCGGAAACCCAGTTAAGAACCAGATTGAAGTAAACCCTTCTCCCCTCCTTAATCCGTTAAATATACCTAACAATAACTCTGAATGAATTGCTTGTTGTTATTTAGTTTCTCTAGGAACCTCTCTGTTATGTTCTTTTTTTTTGTATAAATAGATTGTTTTGTTATACCATAATTTAGTACGAGATGAAGTAAATGTTATGGCGAAACGCGTTTACTCAATAGATTTTTATTTCAACCTGTGAAAAGTTAGTTTTTTATTTCTTTATAAAGTTATGAATATTATACATATTTATCAATAATATTGAATGTATCGGAGATGTTTGAGTAATTTTCAAGTGGTCGTTATTGCACTATATGAGGTTTAATTTTTTCATTTTTTCATTTCACCTTCAAAATGGTGTATGCTGTGACATAGCGAACTAATGCTGTGTTGATATGGGCATCACTCCACCAGTATGGCGTTGCAAGACCTCCTAACCACTGGTAACTCAACTCGTGTGCTAGGTTCCATGTTCCTTTTCCAGTGAGTTCACTTTCTCTGAAAATTATTCTCACTAAGTAGGATTATTTAAGAAAATCAGAGGGACTAAAAATACCATAGAGATATTACAGATAGAGGCGACAAGCCAGCCTGAAACTTGTCAGCTCGGGTGAGGGAGAGAGAGAATCTGAAGGTTAGGTTAGACTCTGACAGTTACGTCTGTCTATGTTTACATCTGATAAGGACAGAAAAACCCTGCGATCGTCTCTCTCTTTCGCTCCCACTGAGTTTCGAGACTGACGTTGGCACTTACAGAGCGGCCTATGGCTTGTCGCCTCTATCTGTAATATCTCTATGAAAAATACACATACTATGAATTTATATAATTTATATAATATATAATGATCAATATATATATATATTTTGTTTGTTTATAATATATATGTTTATAAAAAAAAATAAATAAGAATAAATTAGAAAAACGGTGAATAAGCAAATCAGCCCTCTAATAGGACTAGTTTCATGAGATCTGTCGTCATGGAATTCCCATTCATTCTCATGGGAGAATGTCAGAACATTCGACGTCGGCGCCACACACGATGGAAACACTAGCTAGACAGTCTGTTTTGCTCTGCAACAAGCTCATCATTTTCATTATATATATATATATATATATATATATATATATATATATATATATATAAATATATATATATATATATATATATATATATATATTATATATATATATATATATATATATATATATATATATATATATATCAGACCTCTGGTAAAATAAATATTTTCCAGAAGATATGAAATGGATTTAAAAAAAACCTAATTAAAAGCAGGATATTGCGTGAGAAGATATTTGATTTTCATTCCAATAGTTTTCAAAAAACCTTATGATTTTAATATTTTTTTGAGATATTTTGTTCATATATTCAAATAAACCTATTCCAATAAGGCAGTTCTACAAGTTATATTGTGCGTAATTCATCTATGTAGAAGGAGTAAATGATTGGTAGAAAACCGACTTCTTTATGCACTTAACTGAGATTTTTATTATTCACTATTTTCATTGAAATTATTTTTTTC
>JARQZK010000772.1:375000-402500 GCA_030704885.1 Cynegetis impunctata
AGAGTGAGTAACAATGAAATATTTCCAAATTGGTGTCTGGAATATGAAGATTGCAATTGGAAGATTATTTTGTTTGGGCATTGACTATATGCACATACATGTACGTACGGGGAAGAATTTCACATTTTCGTACATTGATCATGAGTTGCGCGAACTGAAATGTTGTTGAATTCTTGAAGAAGACATTTTTCGTCGAATAACGTTGATTGTCTTCCAAATCCTAGGCATTTTATACCTTATTCTATGATATTTTTTTAATTAGAGCTGCATTTTTTTAAAAATGTTAAAATTTTACTGGTAATGGTTCAATATTTCCAGAACACTCTGTAATTCAGATGAAAATACTACGTCAATATAAAACATGACTCTTGGCATTCAAAAAAATGCAATAAAAAATACAGGTCCGTATTTGAAAATTGAAAGTTGAGGGTGGCCCAATTTATACGACACCCTGTATATAATTTTTATTTAGATATTTAGATTGTTTTGAAAACAATTCATTAAATAAAAAGATATAGGCAAAAAAAGGATTTCAAAATTTTCGATTTTTCCTATATAACTCCAGAACTAAAGGAGCTAGATCAGATTTTTTTATCCATATAACTGACCTCTGAAATATGCTACTTTGCCTCCATTTAACCATCCCTCTATCTCTTACCGTTATCGAAATCCCCATGCATGTACTCGAATTTGAATAGCCCTGTATATATATATATATATATATATATATATATATATATATATATATATATATATTTATATATTTTTATATAATTAATATATATATATATATATATATATATATATATATATATATATAATATATATATATATATATATTAATATATATATATAAATATATATATATATATATATATATATATATATGTATATATATATATACATTGTGACTCATTTTTAATGGACACACCCCTGTCAAATTTGAAGTGGTGAACCGATTACAACATGTTTTTTTCGAGATGTCAAGTACTAAAAGGTCTACCTTGGGACAAAATATTTATTCCAATTTTCAGGGCGTACTACGATATTTTTTCTTAGTCAAAATTCGGGATTTTTTATTAGCGGTTTTTTTATTGAAAAAATTGCCACGCCACTGGATTCAGCGCGGCCCTTAATAGGTATCACCAAAATTTCATAAAAAAATATTCATTTGTAACAAAGTTATGAGAACTCAAAATTCGAAAACTCACACAATCACAAAAAAAACATCCAATATCAATAAATAGCCATGAAGATATTTTTTTAATGACTTTAAAAATAAAGTGCCACCAGATTTTTAAGAAATTGAATAGCGTAAATATTTTTACTGAAAATAACAGAATTACATTCAAGTTTTCACGCAAATCAACTAAAACTAACACCTAATAGATTTTTCAATTTAAATCTTAGTTGCCATGGAAATGATATATCGGTTTGACACTTGTGGAAGATTCAACAATATTCACCTTACAGTTCTTCCAATTATTTTGTGTCATGGCTGCAAGATTGAGCGTAAGAGAGAAAATTGAAGTTATACGCCTTTCGGGAGATGACTTTATAAGTGCTGGAGAGGTTTGCAGAGTATTTGTCTGGTAGCACTTTATTGTTGAACTCATACTTTGGTCATACTTATTCAGGGATACGCTGAATCCAGTGGCGTGGTAACGTTTTCAATAAAAAATCCTGAATTTCGAAGAAAAAAAATCGTAGTATGCCCTGAAAATTGGAATAAACATTTCAAATTTTGTTCCAAGGTATACCTTCTAGTACTTGACATTTCAAAACAAACATTGTTGCAATCGGTTCACAACTTCAAATTATACAGGGGTGTTTCCATTAAAAATGTGTCACACTGTATATATATAGGTATATATATATATATGTTATATCGTATGTTTTCTCGGATGGTGGAATGAATCTGAGAAAGATTCCGGGGTTCAATCCGATTGTTTCGAAAGTTTCGTTGGCGCTGAGAAGCACCGTTTTCACGACGTTTCGCCAAAATCTCATTTGGCATTTTCAAGTGCTGCTGTACGTCTGGTGACTCGACGGCAACAGGCCACACCCTCAGAAAGATTTAGAGAATTTTCTACAATACCTCAACAGTATACACCAAAAAATCCAGTTTACTTTAGAAATTGAACAAAATAGAAAACTGCCATTTCTGGACTTACTCCTTACAAGAAATCTGAACGGAACTTTAGGCTTCAGCGTATATCGCAAACCTACACATACTAACAGATACCTGAACGCACAATCCCACCACCACCCTTCACAAAAACAGTCAGTAGTGAACTCATTAATTTCCAGATCTTTTCGACTAACAGAACCAGAAACAAGAGAACAAGAAATAAGACAGATTACAACCGCCTTACGACAAAATGGATATACATACACTGACATCAAAAAGGCCATCAAAAAACAAGAAAATCCAACAAAAACATCAAAAAACAACGCCGAAGAATTCAGACAAAAAGCAGTACTTCCATACGTAAAAGGAATTACAGATAAAATTGGAAGAGTCTTGAGAAAAAATAACATAACACCGATATTTAAACCTCAGAAAACAATAGCCAATATACTCGGAAACCCGAAAGATAAAATCGGACTAGAAAACCACGGCGTCTACAGCATACCTTGTGCAGATTGCGGCCAAACATATATAGGACAAACGAACAGAAAAATATCAGCAAGAATCCAAGAACATAAAATTTGCGTCAGGAACAAACAAACAACATCAGCCCTATTTCAACATCACCAAGCAACCGGCCACCGAATCGATTTTGACCAATCAAGAGAAATAGCATCAATAGAAAACTACAGGGTCCGTACCATAAGAGAAGCCCTAGAAATAGAGAAATCAGGACATCTGAACAAACGATACGATGCTCTGAATATTCCACTAACTTGGAAAACAATTTTAAAAAACACGAAAACGCCTAGAACAACACAAGACGTGAAAACAAACATCGACGAAGAAAATCGAAGCCAAGAAGTGAGGGGGCGGAGCCTATGCAGCGAACCGGCCAATCAGGAAACAGGACCAGCCAATGCCAATAAAACCCGGACACAAGCAGAGGCGAACAGTAGTTGCCGTCGAGTCACCAGACGTACAGCAGCACTTGAAAATGCCAAATGAGATTTTGGCGAAACGTCGTGAAAACGGTGCTTCTCAGCGCCAACAAAACTTTCGAAACAATCGGATTGAACCCCGGAATCTTTTTCTCATATATATATATATATATATATATATATATATATATATATATATATATTCATGAATTTTTCAAGTTGTGACAGTTGAAAATCTCGAAAAGAAAACATCTCATGGAAAAATGTTTCTGATAAAGTTGATGGTTTTATGGGGGAAGTCCACTTATGCTAAAACCTCTTCCATTTTCTCCATCCTTGTGGCGGGAAAGTTATCAACTTTGAAATTTGGAATGGGAGCCCCTGTTTTTTATTGTAGATTCGTAGTCTACGGCAAAACATACAAAAGTTCTGTACGGACAATTTTTTACGATTCGTTACAGAAGGCTCTGTAAACGAATTTGAATTTTCCATCTGAATGACCTTCACTTATTTGTTCTATTTATTATTCAAATGAAATTATAACTTTTCAGACCGAAAATTCAAATTCGGGTACTGAGTCATCTGTGACTTTTTCAAAACCTCTTTGAATAGTTTTGAAAAAGACAAGAACTTCGTGACGTTACTCTTTAACTTTTCAATAAAATTATTTTCAACTCCTGAACGCCTGTCAAAATATGCCAAAAATATGTGATAATACAGCACAGGGAAAAATAGTTCTGTAATATGAATATTAAATACTTATATTAAAAATTAAATATAACATTACTACATTTTTCGCACTGCTGTGTTTTTTCACATAGAAGAGTAAGATGTATTAGTATTGAAAAAAATTTTAGAAAATGTTTTGCGAAAAATAAATTCATCAGGTGATACAAAAAATATACTTTGATTTTGGAAATTTTACTCACATATCTTCAGTTGACTGCAACGGCATATTTGAAACTGCAGTCATCGTTTTCTTTCTGGCCACATGCACAATAAATGGAACTTTAAAGGCAGGTTCATCGAAACATGGAAATATTCTTCTTGCCAAATTAGGTCTCATATAAGTTGAAAGGAACCACTTATTCTGTTTAGTTTGAGAATCAACATAACTTCCTCGGAAAAGAGCTTCCGATGTATCATTCGATAATTTTCCATTGATAGAAAGTTCTATTTCACACTGTGTTCCTTTGTTAACTTGTTTATTCAGATGAATTACAAAAAGTGTCTTTTTAGGTAGCTTCTCCGTTTTTTCTATGACTAAAATCTTTGGAGTTGGAGATGCCAGGGAGACAGAAGGTCTGAAATGAGAAACATTTAATTTTTCCAAAACATTTTCAGTTCTTGTCATTGAAATATTATTGAAAATAGGCTGAATATGCGAGAAATACATTTTAAAACCGATTTCTCCCTTCCTTATTCCATTCAATTGTCTTAAGGAAGTGGAAGTAGTTCAGAAATGACCTAGACATTGAATGCAACCACCTTTCCAATAAATTCCTAAAATTTGAACATTCTGAAAATTGGAATAAAATTTACAATTATTTTATATAGGGAGCTGATGTGCCCAAATATTGCGAGATTATATATTTATATATATATATATATATATATATCCATATATATAATATATATATATATATATATATATATATATATATATATATAAATATATATATATATATATCCATATATATAAATATATATATATATATATATATATATTTATTTATATATTTTTTAAAATTTTTAAAGTGTATATGTGAAAAATAAATACCTGAAATTAGTTTGAAATTAACGGACATAATATTTAAAACTATAATCATATTGAATGTACAATAAATTTACTCTATCGTAACTATAAGGTGACATCGCAATGCTAAAAAAATTAATTTCCAGAATTCAAGCATAAAAATTATGAAGCAAGCGTCCTTCAAGAAAATATTTGTGTACATTTACGTCATATATAATGTTTTTAATGCGAATGTTCTCCATGACTCAAAATTGTATTATACAGATTTTAAGAATATTATATTTCATATACTCCTTGCGCTTTTGCGCTCTTCTTTAAATACATAAAACTTTGGTGTTCAATACAGCAAACCCGAGAAAACCATTAGTTTCAAATAATCAGTAGAGCCTGTTCCTTTATTTGAAATGTTATAAGAATTTGTTTACCTGCAGATTCCAAAGGTTAACATGAAAAACAAATTAGTAAATGCTGGTACTTTAGATATGATAGATCAATCGTATTTTCGAGTAAGAAACAAAATAAATCAAAACACTAGGCGGCTCCGTGGCGGAGAGGTATAGATAACACTATGCCGTCTTCGTTGGCGAAGTCGGTGGGTTCGATTCCCACCGTGTCCTTGGGTGTTTGTGATTGTCCCATTACAATTTCATTTCAATTTGACGAAGATTTCACTTGAGACTGGGTGTATGTACTAAGTTTGCGAGCCCATGAGGGTAGATGATGGAACACAGGCGAACAGTCGCCTGTGTCCCATCATCCCCTTTTAAAAAAAAAAAAAAAATCAAAACACTAAGGCTTCTAGATTTTTAGCACTTGATATTCTCATTTCTATTGTTGGGTATCTTGTTGTTTTTTCTGCAATTAAATGGATTATAAATTTAGCTTTTCCGATGAACTTAACTATTTTTTAATTAGTCCATGATGAAAGATTATTCTTTCTATCAACTATTATCGTAAAAGACAATTTGCAGAAATCTATTAGGCTTATTAGTCGTATGTTATCCCATAAAATACATACTATTGCAGTGTATCGAAGGAAAGGAGTCAGTAGCGGAGTAGATTTTTTATTTTTAGACATCCCAGACCACGATTTTCGAAAAAACTTTCATGTCTGATATATATATATATATATATATATATATATATATATTTATATATATATATATATATATATATATTTTTGCCGGTACATATTATCTTCTCCAGCGGCTCCCGTCCATCTCTTTCGTTTCAGAACGTAACTATTAAAATTTGGTTAAATTATTCCAACTGCCGCCATTTTTACGTAGTAGATAGCTCCTGTTTTTCCGTTATTTTTGAAAATTTGTCAAACTCTTCAGCTTCTGCCGATTGAGCTAGAGGGTTCAAACTTGGTATGTAGATTGAGTTAATAATAAGGAAGTGGCTTTGAGTAGTTTCAACCATTTTCCTCAGTCGCGCTGCCCCGCACGGGGACTATTCCTTTCAAATAGCATCTCGACCTGCTTCGCTATCAGTACAGGATGCCCCATTTTGGGTACTTTTGAATGGTATCTACGTTATTTTTGAAGATAGAGGGTTGCGGTTTTCGCGACACTGCTACTTTTTCGTGAAACTGAAAATACCGTCCACAGAATTTTAATAGCCCTTTTAGTTTTTAAGATACAGGCATTTTTGAAAATGTTGCATTTTGGGATCCCCGTCGTATCGCCGTTATTCTTCATGTTATCGAAAAGGTAATATAACAATCTTACAGATTTTTTCCGTAGAACGCAGTGGTGTGAATAATTTTTGTTACATATTTACTATTTTCGAGTTATAAACCAAACTTATATTTTTTTAAATGGAATAACCTGTATATTTATAGACTATAAAATTTGTCCTTTTTAACCTTTTCAAAAATATATGATTGTATAAACTTTTTCTCAGAAACGCGCAAATAAAGGACAATTTTCTGAAAATGCATAAAGCAATAGAAGGCCATGGATAACAACAATAAACAAGTGAAAGTTACATATTACTAACGCAGAATTGGATACCTTGCATATAGGTATCTTTCACTTAAAAAATACCTATAGATCCCAAAATGCAACATTTTCAAAAATGCCCTGTATCTTGAAAACTAAAAGGGCTATTAAAATTCTGTTGACGGCCTCTTCAGTTTTACGAAAAAGAAGCTAGTGTCGCGAAAACCGCAACCCTCTATCTTCTAAAATAACGGAGATACCATTCAAAAGTACCCAAAATGGGACACCCTGTAAACGATGCACTTTGCGAATTTTGTTTTTTAGAATATAGGGTTGAAATTTGGTAAATCGATTGAGTTGATGTTGAGGTATGTCTCTTCCTTGGTTTCAACCCATTTCCTCAACCACGTTCCACTTCTCGAACTTTATTTAATAAAATAAATTATTTTCTACTTTTTAATTCGGTTTGCTATTTGAGCGTGATTTTTCAAAATATAATTCAATTCATTAGAAACGCATTTCGCGCGAAAAATACGACCTTAGTGATGGCGCTCTGCTGCTCACGTATTTTTCAATTATTTATATGTATTTTCTGTCAATAAATTTAGCAGGGCAATTAATGAATCATGAAAAGTTAATCAGCTAATTATTTTATCACCGTAATAAAATTTTTGATTCATTCAATGAATACATATGCATATAAAAGTACACAATATTTTATGGAGGATGATCAATTTCATTGTCGAGGAATATCATACGCAACTGTACAAATAAAAGAGTAATTCGTGTAAATGAAAAAAAAATTGAGAAATGATTTTTCTTCTTTGTTCTGCATTCATATATATATATATATATATATATATATATATATATATATATATATATATATATATATATATATACTAGCTGACCCAGCAAACGTTCTGCCATATAAATTATTTTCATCTATCTATCTAACTATCTATCTTTCTATCTATCTGATTTTGTATCTATCATTCTATCTATCTAGATATCTATCAATCTATTTGCAAACGGCAAACATTGTTCTGCCATATAAATTATACATAAAAAATTTTTGTCCAAATATTCTATAAAAATATTTGTGGTGGACCACCCTAATCAAAAATAAAAATTGAGCGGACATTTAGGGAGATGAAAAATAGATTTTGTCCGATTCGCAGACCAAACCGATATGCACATATAATTTCTGGAGAATCGGTAGAGTAATTTCGGAGGAATTTAACGAATAAAAAATAGGGGTTGATCTTGAAGGGGTGACAATTTCGGTTTGTATGTATTTTGAATGCTGTATCATAAAAGAAATAGAACAAAAAATTTTGTCTGAAAAATAGAAAATAAGAATCGAGGGGTGGATTTAGTAGCGTACCTCAACATTTAGGGGGATGAAGAATTTATTTTGTCCGATTGTCAGACCTAACCGATATACACACAAAATTTCATGAGAATCGGTCGAGTCATTTTGGAGTAGTTTAACAAATAAAAAATAGGGGTTGATCGTAAAGGGGTGAAAGTTTAGGGTTGTATATATTTTTGAATACTTTATCATAAAAAAATAGAACAGAAAATTTTGTCTGAAAAATAAAAAATAAAAATTAAGGGGTGAACTACCCTTAACATTAAGGAGGATGAAAAATAGATGTTGGCCGATATGCACACAAAATTTCATGAGAATCGGTCTAGCCATTTCGGAGGAGTTTAACTTCTAACACCGTGACACGAGAATTTTATATATTAGATATATATATATATATATATATATATATATATATATATATATATATATACATATATATAAATATATATATATATATATATATATATAAATATATATATATATATATATATATATATATATATATATATATATAAATATATATATATATATATATATATATATATATATATATATATATATATATATGTATACATATAAATAATATTTTACTGGTATGAGGTCATATTAAACTGAGGTTTATTAAAAATATAACACTTTTTACATGTATAACGCATTTCGGCCGTCCAGCCATTCTCAAATACAAACATACTAAATTATAATATTCAAAGTGAATTATGCCAGGTTGTACAAAAAATCGGTTCTGTTATCGGTTCGTCGATTGAATCTTCTCTTCTCTTTTAATAAACCTCAGTTTAATATGACCTCATACCAGTAAAATATTATTTAATTAATAAATTAAGTCAGTTACAAAATTATCAAAAAATATATATATATATATATATATATATATATATATATATATATATATATATATATATATAGATTAGATCTTCAGAAAGCTGAAGGAGGAGTATGAAGGATGGGGGTTGAGTGTGAATGTAAGACGGAATATTTGAGGATAGGAGATACGTGGGAGGAAGATCTGGATTTACAAGTGAATGAGCTTAAAAGGTGCAGAGAATTCAAATATTTGGGGAGTATCATCTCCGAAGATGAAACAACAAAAAAAGATATTAAAAATAGGACACAGGAAGGTGAAAGGGCTATTTGCTTGTTGAACTCTTGACTGTGGTAAGGCAGGATGAAACTTCGTACGAAAATGACAATCTACACGACAGTTGTAGAGCCTATTTTAACTTATGGATGTGAATGCTGGCAATTTCCAGGAAAAGAAAAAGGGAGCATAGACACAGTAGAGATGGACTACTTGAGAAGATCTTGTAGAGTTTCCAGATTGCAACATATAAACGAAGAGATAAGACGGAAAGCTGGGCGGGTTCTTACAACGGCAGAACGAGTGGAAACGAGACAGTTACTATGGTACGGGCACGTTATGAGGATGGACGGTACACGATGGCCGAAGAGAGTTTTGGAGTACATACCACAAAGCAGAAGAAGGAGAGGAAGACCAACAACACAGTGGAGGGAAGGAATTACAAATAGTATGAGAGATAGAGCTATTGAGGAAGATGACTGGAATGATAGAAAGAAGTGGCGAACGAAATGCGGGATGAGGTATAGGCTGTAGGACCCCCGCTTATATATATATATATATATATATATATATAAATCAGTATGATATATCTATATATTATATATATATATATATAATATATATATATAATATATATATATATAATATATATATATATATATATATAATATATATACATATATAATATATATATATAATATATATATATATATATATATATATATATAGATTAAAAATATATAATATATATATATATATATAAAAATATATATATATATATATATATATATATATATATATATATATATAAATACGGTGTTTTAGAATAAGTGTGAAAATTCTAGGAGGTGATTCCTTGTAGAAAATTAAAGGAGTTTTTTCATGTACAAAAAAAGCTCTATCCTTGAAAAGTTATACATTTCCCAAAATGAACGCTAGTATAATTATTCATATTGAAGATTTAAAAAAGGTGGAACTGAACTTTTAACTAAGTACTACATAGAAATCAAAGCGAATTTAACTTTGAAGTACCTTATCAAAAACAAAGCGACTTGACAGACACCTACTAGATTTTTTTCGATTCTCTTTACAGATGATACTTTCATGGACGATGTTGTATTTTATTTTTTATTAAGAAACTACTGTATTTACGAAAAAAGGCAAGAATTAAAAAAGTTTAGCACTAATTCATTATTTTCAACAGATATTTTTAAATCAAGAAATTTTATTTTGTTAAAAAGTTCTAGTACAAAATGAAATAGGGGTTGCATGTTAATTTTTCGTATCGACTAGCTGTATAAATGATGATAAAATTGTAAATACATTAAAAAAAATTGATAATTTTTGATAATTTTTTTTTAATAACCTAATTGTTTAATATATAGGTACTCACTTTTCATCACCATCATGAATTTGCTTCACTTGTACGTCTGTAATTTCCACGTCTCCGTCAGCGTGGAGTGTTATTTGGTTAGTTTGTTCAACCCACGTGGCAGTTATCTTAACTTTTCCTTTGAAAGTACCTTCCTCAAGGAACGGTTGCAGTTCAAGATTGTAGCTATTTGGAGTAACTTCCAGTGGAAGTCTAGAGTCAGATATTAAACTGTGAGCTTGTATTAAGTCTATACTTCTCTTTATAATAGATGTAGAATTAACCTGTGAAATAATACAATTGTTCAGGATTTGAAATTTCATCGAAGAAAGACTATTTTGATTCGAAAAATTTTGGTCAAATTAATTATATTTTATTTGAAAAAAAACGTACATGAAAATTATTCAACACTGCAATATTCAAAAGCACATCAAAGAACGCTCGATGAGCGTTATGATCTAGTAACGCACGTGGTGCATACAAGATTTTATTTTTCACGAAAAAATTATTTTATTATAATGAAAAATTATAATTTTAAAATCGGTTCATTGCTCCTATACTTTCCATTTTCCTTCTCATAGTAGGCATGTCATTTGTTGATATTTTGACGTTTGTGAATATTTTTGTCATCATATTAAGTGAATGTCATCGCTGCAATCTTTGTGTAGTCTTATAGAAATAATGGAAATGAATATAAATTTACCCAAGAATATCATAGAAAATGCAGCCAAAGCTGCGGATAGTTCATTGCCGGAGAAATCAAGAGTCGTATACGACAAGGATTATGAAGTATTTAATCAATGGAAGTTACTTCATTCTCCTCGTACAATGACCGGGCGTTATGATCCATAATGTCCGCTCATAACGCCCTAGGGCATAATGAGTGTCTTTACAGCAACCGTATCAAAGGTAAAATCAACAAATAATATACAAGTGAAAAATAAAAATAATTACATATACATAAATTTCAACATATTCAAAGGAAGTTTCTCGAATGAGGATTACAACGCTCCTCAATATACACAATGCATACTACGTGATCGATGTGTGTCAACGAATTCATGTTTTGTTGTCGGTACTCAGTGGATTAAGAAATATTATATTATTCTTCTTCAAGTGCCTTACCCGGTTTCGGATGTAGGCGACCTCTCTACAACTATTCGTGTTGTGCGCGATACAGTGATACACAAATAGAAGGGACCTACAGTTTTACGACGGTGCCGAACGTCTTTATAGAGAGGCTCTACAAGCCAGAATACTTCTCTGTGGTTTGACATTGCCTTACGAGAGGTGGCTCTGTATTAATTCGTTGGTTCGGCCGGGATTCGATCCGACGACCTTCTGTTCAGTAGTCCAACGCACTGACCACTGAGCTACGTAGCCACTTATTATTATGAAACAGTATTTATAACAATTTTCACATATGTTCGAATTAAAATACATGACGCACGTTTCCAGAAATGCTTCTTCGTCAGATGCTGAATAAATTATATTTAAATACAATCTAAATTATCCAGGAATTCAAGTATTCAAATACTTAGGAAAGTCAAACTGAAACTGCTGCCTGGAACTGCTGTGTTGAATGAGGAGCTACTTGTTTGTTCCCCTTAAGCATTGAGAAGAAGACCGTGAGTTTTTAATTCATTATACTGTAAAGATTCTAGGAAATTTTATTTTAACACTTTATCTCACTATTTAATATTTCAAAACCTAAGCTATTAGAAATTATTTCATTCATTAAATTATTTACATAATTAGAATCTGCTTTTTTGATATCAAAAGTACCTTTATGAATCTAAATTTAAAATTTCTTAATGTTCTACCAAGGTGAAATTTTTCACAAATTCGCAATTTATTTTATCTACTCTTTATATTTGTGAAAATTGACAATAGCATTCTATTATGAATATTAATTTCAACCAAGTGTCAGCTCAACCAATTACTAGTAAGTTTATTTCAACATAATTTGTATGATACTAGTCGATCACGCAGTTTTCAAAGGTATAATTTATGATAACTTCCAATTCAGCTAGATCAAAATTTCAAGCGTTTAAGAAGCACTTTTATTCTTCTATGTTCACGAAAATTATTTATTATCAAATATATAACCCAAAACTCTAAAAACTAAACTCCTTATTTTTTGAGTCATTTGCCTAACTGTGATGTTTTTCAAAAGAAATTGATATTTTACTTTAGGTACATTTTTTCAGAGACTAGAGATGAATTAAAATTTTGGATTTGCATGAGTGAGATGGGGGGGGGGGGTAAGATGCATTATCTATTATTATATTCTTTAGAGGTCATTTTATTGTTCCAAAAATTCATACAGGTAAGTCGTCAATTGGTTTATTTGAGAAATAAAGAAGTTTTAATTTAAATCGATGATTATATCAACTGAAATGATGATAGTTTCAATTATGTTGATGTTTTGAAACATATTTGACGAATGATAATAAAAAGAACAAGATTTTATGCAATAATATAAACATACTTTACATTCATATTTATAATCATAACCCAATTTTTGCTAGGTGTTAATTGTTAAATATTTGCAATGATTTCAATCATTCTCAATTATTCACAAGCAAACGTAGTGTAAAGCATATTTAAATATTATGAATACAAATGCAGTAAGGAAAATTTTTATTATCTAAGAAGGTAGAAAAAATATCTATAGATGATTTGAAACTGAACCCTCATTTCCATTATCTTTAAGAGGTTATAATTAAACATAAATATTTATCAATATGCTTATGGTGTTATGTCAGTTATTTGTCTGGTTAAAATAAATCCATGAAAAATATTAGGTATTAGACAAAAAAGTGATTTGAAGAAACTTATTTTTTTATATAATTTTATTTCAGAAATATATAATTTCTTAGATTAAACTATTTTGGTATACTCACATAGGCAAATAAGAGGAAGCAGCTTAGTACCTTCATTTGAAGGAACATTTTGAGGAATCTGAAACAAAATATGAAAGTTATGCTGATAACATCAATTGACTACTTGCTCAACACTTCGTGGAAGTAAAATACTTGGCTTAATTCTAAAAAAATTGATTTAATTTACTCGACATATGTTTCGGTTTATTAATCCATTATCTAGGGCTGATGACAAGAGTTTGTCATGTTTGCTGAGATATTTATGGATAAAGTCTCTATCTCAGAAGTGGAATATACAATAGATATATACCTAGTGGTATTTCTTAAATTTTAATCGATGTTTTTCATATTTGTTTATCAGATTTAGGGTAAAGTTTAATTACGCACTATTAAATCTCTTAATTAATGTGAAAAGTTATTAAATTCTCATTTTGAAATGTAAGTATTGAATTACTTGGATATCTTTTCTAATATTTCTTCTTATAAATCTTTTACAAATAGTGTACTTAAGTGGTAGTTTGAGGATGGAATTTCGTTACAACCTAATCTGCATTCATAAGTTTTGTACTAGACAGATAAGTATATGTAGTGCCCGAATAATCTTGTTCCTCAGCAGATTTAGAAACTAGAGAGTTGAATTTTCGAATTTTATATTAATGTTACTATCGTATTGGAAATATTTCAAACAGCTATTGCTTTACTAAAATTTATTTTTATTCATAAAATCTTGATCTCTCAAATTGTTAATGAAAATTGATAATATTTTTGTTAATCAAAAGAAATATTTCATACATTTTATGAATGAATTCTATTTGTTTTTCAAAAAAGGACACAATCTCATGAAATAGGAACTGAAGAAAAGGTTCAGAAACTAATTATATAATAAATTTTCTAATTGCCAGTTACAATATTTTAGAAACTTCATGAATATATAATTAATTTCATATATATTCGAAGTATTCACAAAGCCATTTTCAGGAATAGATTTTTCTCGTTATGAACGTATTTGTTACACATAGGGTTGCCATCACCTAAATTACCGATGCCGGACAAACATTTTAAAAACCCCGGACATTTCTTGTGAAATTTTGTTTTTCCCCAACATCCCGTAAAAATTTTTTTTTTGAATAAAATAAAACATTTATATTTTAATTTTTTAATTTATTTAAACTTTAAACCGCTTCTTTGCCATATAAACAGAACAACAATAAACAAATAAAATTCTATTATACACAGTTTAAAGTTTTCTCTCTTTTCTTGGTATCATCAAATAAAAAAATTACTCATGACGATAATTTTTGGTAGATCAAAAATCAAATTGACTGCATTCTACATTGTAATAGCAAATTATAGAATAGGTCATCTAGTTCGGTTAGATAGGTTAGGTACCCTAAAATCTAAATTATTTATTAACTATAAATCATAAGTAAGTAACAAGTTTTAATTTTAACGAGATCAAGTTCTTTTTACTAATTCAACTTAACTTGAAATTTTTCAGACTTGCCAATATGTCCCAAAATGTCTTAATTTTTCATCATGAATTTGTAAAAGTCGAGCAACTCAAGTCTTTAAAATTAGACTTTATTATGATCAAAGAAGAAAGCGTATGTGCATTTAGCAAGTTTCTTTCCTTCCCCCATTACTGCGACCCTAGCGAAAAAACTCACTCTACATTCGTATTGTGAGCTGGTATACAAAAATGCAATTTTGAGTAGCTTAGAATACAGATGTTTCGAAAAAATTCGGCCACAACTGGTTTGCATTTAATAGCTCATCTCCGTCACTGACACTCAAGCTTCACACATCCGGACACAAAATTTGTCCGGGTTTTACCCGGACATATTTTGAAAACCCCGTCCGGACGACCCCCGGACGCCCCCTAAACTAGGACAAATCCGGGGAAACCCGGACGGATGGCAACCCTAGTTACACATATAATAAAATGCTTGTAGGAAGTTTTAATATTAGAAATTCTCATCATTCAAATATGTTATTTGTGTCAGTGAAACCGATATGACTTGAGTAATACTTAACTTCAATTAACATTAAATTAAAATATGGAAAATAAACTGCTCATAGACAATGGAGATGTAATAAATCATAAAGCCTTTTAAAATATTCATTTCTCAGTATTTGAATGACTCTCGTTCCTAATTTACCTTTTCAGATTATTATTACATATAGGTACTCATTTATAGGGACACAGTACAATATTCCAAAAAACCCCAACAAAATGTGTACCATTTAATGCAACATACATTTAACCTTGAAAACATAACATTTCACATTTTCACAACATCTTATAATATTAGACCACTATCAAAGTTTCATAAGCTATCAACTGTCAACATTCAAATCTGAACTTGTTGATAATATAAAACACGAAGTAATGATATTAATTGCTGAGGCCGATATAGTGAAAACTGATATTCATAATAAAACACTATTGATAAGAATTTTCTCAAATATTTGAATGATGCATGATTGCATGACCCCCGTTTCAAAGTATTACTTCTCCGACTGATAATGACAAAATAATGGTAAAATTTTACTGATAAATATATTTGTATACAATCCTAATTATCTGAGTAATTAGGCAATCCAAACCGAAGTGCTACCTGGAACTGCATTGTAGAAGAAATTCGATAAGGGCCTACTTGTTAGTTTAACCTGACGTTGAGAAGAGTACCTGAGTATTTACTTGAATGTTTCGATTCTAGAAAATTTTATTTTATACCCGTGTATTTTGAAGTTTCAGGTAATTAGTAGTGGCGCTAATTGAATAAATGGCATAATGAGCATTTGCCTTTTAATTATATATAATATATATATATATATATATATATATATATATATATATATATATATATAACAAGTAGAGCAGAATAATCGGTATAGCCCGCTTATATGGAAGCAGCCGTTGACACGTGTTTCGGACTCTTTGGTCCTCATCAGAACGGCGTAGCAAAGCATTGGATTGAAAACTTGGAGATGAAAATAGCACAACAAACGAAATCCCCTGCTATTCCGATTGTTCTGCTCTACTTGTTTAATATTTTCCCACGACTAATTTCTTTGTTGTTGTTTATTTACTCGGTCTGAGATCTCGCGGATGGCATTAATCGCCTCCGTGGCAAAGTTTGACCAAATCTCCCAAACCGGAGAGTTCAAACAATAAGCCACAAATGTGTGATTGTCTTCCGTAGCAGGGGATTTCGTTTGTTGTGCTATTTTCATCTCCAAGTTTTCAATCCAATGCTTGGCTACGCCGTTCTGATGAGGACCAAAGAGTCCGAAACACGTGTCAACGGCTGCTTCCATATAAGCGTGCTATACCGATTATTCTGCTCTACTTGTTTAATATTTTCCCGCGACTAATTTCTTTGTTGTTGTATATATATATATATATGTATATATATATATATATATATATTGTATATATGTATATATAAATATATATATATATATATATATATATATATATATGTATGTATATATATATATATATATATATATATATATACAATATATATATAATATATATATATATATATATATATATATATATATATATATATATATATATTTATATATATATATATATATATATATATATATATATATATATATATATATATATATATATATATATATATATATATATATATATATATATATATATTTATATTTAATAATAATAATGAATATCGTTATTCAAGAAAATTTGGTCATGGATACGCATCCATATTCCAAAATGATTCAAAGTAATTAGTCCTAGAAAACAAAGTTTTCCTGAATAAAAATAAAAGGAATACTAATACCAACACAAAGACCATGCCCTGTGGTGAGCACAAATAACAAAATTTTCATTGGATAGCTAATTATACATCAAAATAATCTAAAATTGAATATACAATCTATAATTACTTCAAACTCGACAGGTTAGTAACATTTTGGCACTATTAGTATGTGTATATAAAACATACTTCTTTATACTATACATTTTTTGTTTTACTTTTAAATTTTATATATATATATATTTTTTTGTTTTTAGCATCTGAATCTCTCCTCATCAAACTGAATGATCTGAAACTTTGAATCCTGGGTGTTGCTTGATGCACAAAATACACAAAACTATTGAAAATTTGGAAAAGCCAGTCAAAATTTTGGATCAACAACTTCGAGCAAGGAAGTGGTGAGGAGGTGCATGAGCAGAACCAAACTGATGGCAAAATATCTGGAAATGAATTATCTATAACATATCCGAAGTTTAGACTCTATAGGCTCAAAACCATGTTTTCGGTGGGGTTTGCACCCCCACTCAAAATTGAGTTAGAGGGTTGAAAATACATACGATTTATTTGATGCTAAGAAATTGCTTTTTGGTTGTAAATTTATTTTTTTCTAATCGCTTTTATGTTGAAAACTCAATGGTTTTAGAGGATTTTTGGGATTTCAGATATATTTGCTCATCGCCCCGATTTATATATGGAAGTTTCATGCGTTTTGCACGTATTCACGCTTTGAATATCTCTTCAGTCCTTCTAAATTGAATCAAGAATTGATTTAAGAATTTCTATGTAACAAATGAGGTGAAAATACGATCTTTGCTCTGCTGCTCACGCGGATATGCGCATATTTGTTCAAATTGAATGCACCAACTTTTATGTAGAATGAAACTTTTAGAAAAACGATATGGTTTCAACATTTCAGCGGACAGTTTATATAAAAATCTGTGTGAAGAATTTTGTCATAATTAAACCAGCTTCTGTTGAAGAAAACATACTTCGAAACGTGTGTCATTCATAATTACTCACATATTTCTGAAAATTGTTGAATATTAATAATAATATTAATAATAATAATAATAATAATGTAACCAGCAACATCTGGAGTCTCACACATCCCTGAGAATGCGTGCGGGATACTCTCAGGGTAGCCTATAAAAGATTTTTCCTCTCACACGGACGTAATAGAAAAAAAATAATAATAATGTTCATTTTCTGTACAATAACAAATGTTTCAAATAATTACCACCTTATTTTATATCAAAAAACAAACATTTTGTTTCCCACGAAAGTTCAAAACTTGTACATGGGCAGTACATATAAAAAAAAAAGAGTTTGTACAAGAATTGTGTAGACACAATTGCTATGCTTACTTGAATTCATTTTTACATATTTGGAACAGTTACTGTTAAATGAAATTGTTTCTAATTGTGAACGAATACCAGAATGATGTAGGCTTGCTTCGAATCCATTTTTTTATTTTCTTATTGAACATTAGTTTAGCCTTAGTTTCCTGGATGTTCTTTGGAAGTGTATTGTAGAGTGAGGGTGTATGTGATTTCAAACCAATAGTCTTCTTTGGCATAGGTAAAGATATGTTTGGAGACCTCATATCTTTTCCAGTTTTTGTAGGCACATGTAGCTGATGTTGGTACATAAGAAGGGCACGGGCGTATAGTTGACCCACAGTAAACATGTTTGACAATTCGTATATATTTTCTGTTGGGTAAGTAATGGGCTTATGGTACATAATTTTTAACACCCATTTTTGAGCTACTTCTATTCCTCTATAATACGAGTTGTATACTTTTTTTATATCTCAAGGAACCTACAGTTTAAAGCCGATTCCAAACGACCAATCGGATTGAAACTGAATCATTACCCAACAGATCATCATATTAAGAACCTCTTAATTTCATGGGAGATACACAACACCCAAGAGCAAGGTAAGACTCGAACCCACAATCCTCGGTTTAAAAGCGATCACCTTACCGCTGGGCTACCGAGGCCTAGTTGTATAATTAAACTGACGAAATTTTATGATTGCAAATTAATATTTCACTCGAATGATGATTATTAAAAAAACATGAAATTTTTTTTTGAATACGGCAATTTTGATTCACTCAGAAACTATACTTTTTTCAACAACAATGAAACAGCTAATTTCTATCAATTTGGAATCCCTTGATCTACCTATGACTCACGTAACACGTTCATGGAATATACCTATAACTCCTAAGTTTTCTTCAGTCATTCTTTTATCGACTCAATTCTCTGATAACAAAGGGGTGGGGTAATACGCACAGCCACTGTCTAACCTACCCAAATGCCGTTTCTAATAAACTAAGAAGGGAAGGTAAGGAACGATTTAATCTAGTCACAGAATATCATCTCGACCTTTTCTAGTCCATTTCACATTTCGTGTAAATACAGTCTTTCAGAGAATTGACAGCAGTTGATAAGCCGAAGAACAAACGAGTATGGTATAAATATGAACATCCCAGCAATTTTTGAACGTGACCGTAGCGGAGAGATACCGTGAGATCTGAGCAAATTTACAATTCGTACAAAACAATAATTATAATAATCAGTAAACAAAAGAGGAATTACTGTTCAGAGTCGTATAGGACGAAGTGTACGATGTTCTGCTTACTCGCAAATACCTCACGAATACGTACCGAATATTTTTCAACGAAATATATCTTAATTTGCTGTGTCGGCATTACCGTGATTTCGTTTGTACTGCCTTCAGGCGACGCTAGAAAGGTGAGTTAAAGTTCGTTTAGCCTCTTTTTAGTGTAATTGTGATCGATAAACAAAGTATGATGTCATTTCCAAGGTGAGAATGAAATATGCTTGTTGAACAAATAATTCTAGATATGAACTAAATTCTTACATCATTTCATTATTTTATGAACTAATGAAGTTCGTGGTTCCGAAAATTTGTAGAGTAAAATTTGAAATTATGGTTAATGAAGAAAACAGCATATCTGGATTCACTGTTCTTCGAGTCTGTGGAAAATTGTTTTACTTAAAAATATGTGGTTGTGCCAAAATTAAATAAGGAATATATTTTGAAGAAAATAGAGAAAATTTGTGAGTATTTACTTTAGATTCAAGAAAAAATATTTGATTTTAATTTATTATGAAAATATTCAACACGTTATTCTGAATCAAAATGCCCTTATACTCGTAGTTCTTTTTCAATTAAACGAATTTCTATATGATTTATTCAGAAAGAAATGTATATATATATATATATATATATATATATATATATATATATATATAAATTTTGATATATATATATATATATATATATATATATATATATATATATATATATATATAAATATATATATAAATATATATATATATATATATATATAAATATATATATAAATATATATATATATATATATATATATATATATATATATATATATATATCCCAGCTAGCAAAAAGCTTCTATAAATTCAGAGTAAAAGAACTTTTCTGTTCTTTAAAGGTTTCATAGTTGTGTCTAGAACATTAAATTGTTGTATAAGTGAAGCAGATGATACTATTTTGTCTTCGTAAGCTAAATTGTTCTTTAAGTTTATTGCAAGAACGTTCTTAGAACATAATTACAGAGCATTCAGAAGATAAGTGTAAATAATTGCTCGATAACTGTCTATAGTAGCACAATTTTACAGTAATGGTGCTTATAGAACTAAATGATTCCAAATCCGATGTAAAAAAGTATCTTATAGAACTATACCAACTCCTGTGAAGCTCCTATAGAATTGCTCCGTAGTGGTTGATTATAGTTTTTTTATAGAAATATTGTATAAAGGGTGGCAAAGAGACAATTTTGCTACGAATAACAAATTATGCATATGGAAGCTGCTAACGAACTTAATAAAAAAAACCTCTATAACGTTGTTATAGAGAGTAATGTTATAGTTGTTATACAATAATTACAGAGTAATTAGGTTTAAATCTATGCCATTTTTGTTTCATAAAAAAGCACTATAGAACAACCATACCTTAATTGACGCCATTTTAAAAGTGAATTTCGTTTGTGTATAAGTTTTAGACGACATTTGTTATAAAAACCATGTCTTTAAGTAAATGGAAACAGATGAAAAAAAGTGGAGCATTCAGTAGGGAAACGAAAAGAATTTACGAAAGCTTATTGTGTGATAGAATTTCCGTAAATAACAGCAATGACAGCAAAGCTACAAATAAGGATTTCCAGGTTACCGCATTAAAAACAGATAGTGTAGTTATTGAGGTACCAAAGACCCTAATCGAGGAACAAAACAATAGAATAGACAGCGACATAGAAAACCAAGAAGATGACGAAGTTATAGTAAAAAGAAATGACTGGCTAATAGAGCTTCAGAACAATAATGATGAAGATTTTAAATGTAGACCAAATTAGGTATTCCTCTGTGTTGATAATGTTATTAAATACGTAGTTTGCATACAAAATTTTCCATAGGGTTTTTAAAGGCGAACAAGGTGACAGTTGGCTACGGAAATAAGTAGTTAATGTCACCCAGGCAATAATTACGGATCAATTGCCACCTCAATCTCCAAAATAGTACCAATAATTCAGGCGATACCATAGAACATACATACCTATTATATATCCACATCCATAAATACACATATATATAGACTGCTAAAATCGTAATACTTCCTTTTAGTTTAGCCACAGTCGAGTAAAAACATTGTGAGCCATATTGGAAATATTTTTGACTCGTAAAAAAAGTCACTGGGAAATATTGTATGCAAATTTTCGCTTTAATAACGGTAATATCATCAGAGAAATCTTCTGTGAAAAAATCGTTTATGTATTTATATATTTTTTCTTTCAAAATGCAGCCTGCCTGTACTAATTTTAGTGCTTGGGGAAATCTTGTAAAACAAGACAACACTGTTAATTTTAGTAGGCAAATTTGAGTTATAGTAGTTGCTTATGAAGTATATTAGCTCTGTAATCATTGCAATCGACACAAAAGATTCATATTAGTTGGCATCCATATTGGAAGTACGAGATAAGCTTTCCATTTCGTCGACATTTTGTAAAGAAACAAGAAAAATTCAGATAAAAACTAATATGAAACATAAATGGGCCAAATATTATCAGTAATATGATGTATATTCACTTTCTAACTGTTTTTTATACATTTGGCGGCAAAATTTATCAATAATTTTTTTTTTAATACTTAATTAGTTTTTAACATTGTAGAAAAATGAGATAAAATGAGGGCGCATTGAAAAATTACCATATATATTACCCACATATTTCACATTAATTTTTCTTCCGCATTAAAATTTATTCGTCTTTTGATTTCAAACTTACTAGAAAATTCAAATAAATGGTGAAGGTACTTTATATATTATGGCGTCCATATCATTTTTAACGCGTATCCATGATTTAAAGTGATACAGAAGCATTTTGTCTTCAAAAGATGTAAAAAAACCTATTAAAGTTTTGTAACTATAACGTCACGCAACAAAATAATTGTATAATGGAATACAATATGTACGGTTAACGAACAAAAATATAGAAGTTCTTTATACGCTCTATAATAGAATTTTAAGACACCATTTTAGAACTATTATAGAATTCGTATGACATTGCTCTGTAACTATCGCATAGAAATTCTTTACGACTTGTAAGAACGTTTACACAACAATTTTTATAAATGTTTTTCTACATACCTACAGAACAACTTAAAGAACTGAAAAGTTCTTTAGCACGGGGCCCATTTCTTTTGTATAACTGCTGTAAGAACGTTTTGAAAATGTTCTTAGAACAAACATTGCTCTATAAAATTTGCTGAGAAAACGTTCTCTCAACTTTAATAGAATATAAAATTGTTAGCTGGGATATATATATATATATAATATATATAATATATATAATATATATATATATATATATATATATATATAAATATATGTATATATATAATATATATATATATATATAATTATTAAAATATATATATTTATTTATTTTTTTTTTTTTTTGATCAGGAATTTAATAGTAGATTTTCAAAATTTAAATGCTTGCTTGATATTCATCATCTCGTCACAAACCTATTTTTAGCAAAATCATTGTTAGAAATATAATTTCCAAAAAGTTGTAATTTTCAATAAATTGATACTGTTCTAATTTTACTTATAAAATATTTAAGATAAAATGTTTTTAGTTGACGCATAGGAATGTTATTCCGAACATTGAGCATGTCGTTCATTACTAACATCTATAAGTTATTATACTTTGCTCAAAAAAGAATATATACATTTTTCTTGATATTTAAATTATTTGGGATGATTATCACATCTAAGTTACTGAAAAAACGAAACATGTCCTGGGACACTCGGTTGGAACGAAGTTCATTTCACCATATAATATGTATTAAATAAAAGGCACAATGAAATAAATTAACATAATTAGCAAGGAATTGAATGAATAAAAAAATAATTCTTCAAATTACGATTTTTATATTACATCGAGTGTAAATGGAAACTATTGAAAACAATGATATTTTCAGGACAGCAAAGTATCTTCAGAATTTAGTAGAACAAACTCAATATCCTCGTTAGGGCCTTGTTCAATGTCACATAAAAAACCCGCAAGTCTGAGTAGTCTGAAAACAATATGAAAATTGCATAAATCTATTAGATATTCAATATAATGCCAAAATTTAAAAAGAAACAATAATGATTAAAAATACGACTTCAAAAATACTATACTGATTATTGGCAAAATCAGTTTTTATTATGAACGCGTAAAAATGATTTTTTTTCATGTCCTATAAGAGCACTTTCAGACTAGGATACTGTATCCGAGATACTGTATGCGAGATACAGAATTTAGGCCAGATACAGTCAATATACTTTTGTTAGAATATAGTTTTGTAAATAAATTTTATCAGTACAATATCAGCGCTGTACGGTGCTTTTTATGAAATGGACATTGAAGAGTGCGCTATGCTGTGGTATATTATATTTCTGGCCCCTAACTACAGTGTACCATGTATAATTTATTTCCGTAACTTACAATTTACTTGATAGTTTGCGAACAGTTACTAGAGGCCTCGGTAGACCAGCGGTAAGGCGTACCGCTTGTAAGCCGAGGATGTGGGTTCGAGTCCCACCTTGCTCTTGGGTGTTGTGTATGTCCGGAATTTAGTGGTTCTAATTATAAAGATTAATTGTTGGGTAATGTACATCGTTTACAAGCCCATTGGCCGTTCGGAACCGGCGTTAAACTGTAGGTCCCTCGAGTTAAAAAAAAAACAGTTACTAGATAGTAGTGCACTGATTAATACAAATTAAACATCAATTCGCTTATCTAAAGGGTTTTCACTGCAATCCGTAAAAACTTAAAAGCAATATAAATTAACGAATAAACTCATTATTCATCGCTAATAAACAATATTATTGAAATATTTCATTTAATTTTTGTTATCCATCTTGAGATGATTATTGTAAAAATCAGTAAGCTTTCCACAAATAATCGTCTTGTTTCGAGAATTTTTAATAATATAATAATTTGATTTATTTAGCTAATGAATTTATGCATTCTTTTTTGAATGCACTGTATAATTACTTTTATAAATATACCTACCATATTCATTTTGTTGAACAATTGTCATTTCTTCAAAATTTTCACACATCTGTTTGGTAATTTCCACCCAACATTTTTGTTTTATATTTCTGTCGAAATGATTTCCATTACTTGTATCCCATATACAAGAATTCGGTTCTAACAAACTTATGAATTTCTCGTTATCAAAAACATTATTCTCCATGGTACAATCGAAAAACCGTTCTATTCCACTTCACTTCTACTAATAAATAATAAAAATATTGTACACCTATGCTATTGTGCTTTTTGAATCGCAAAAGTATGCAAGTCTGAACAGGTCCATAAGCCACAATGATAATTCGGTATCCCGGATTCGGATACTGTCTCCGGCGGCTGAATGAGCGAGATTCAGAAATTTAGTATCGCGATACGGTATGCTGTGCTGAATGCAGTGTGAAATAGTATATTACATACCGAGCGGGGAAGTAATCTATTACAGCCGAACGGCAAGGTAGCATACCGAGGTGCGCAGCACCGAGGTGTGCTGCAGACGTGAGGCTGGAATGATTTTCCCCGAGGTTTGTATACTATTTTACTCACAATCTATCACATTAATAATCAAGTTCTGATAATAATTATTATTACTTGTATTAATAAGGCAACATAAAAGTTAGTTGATTTAACCATAGATTCGATCTGACAGTTGGGTCATAATTCACAATTTAATTTTTGACAATATTAACGAAAAATGTCCGACTGCGAATTTGAATCCATACTACTAGAACTTCGAGTAGCTGCAGAACTAACATCCGAAGGCCTTATTCCTGTGAAAAGCAGAGGAAGGTATGTGAATACGGAGACTGTGCTCCTTGCCTATTTCGGTGAATTGAGTACCTAATCAGAATAAAGCCAGTACATTATGGTCAAGGTACTCGATGCTACGAACACTATTAAATATAGGCAATCAGTAATTATGCAAAATTACGGGCATACTTGAAAAGGCAAAATGTGGGATGCAAAGCTAAAAAGTCAAGTGTTCTTTCCAAAGCAAACATCGATAAATTTCTAAACGATGCTCCGATAGAATATCTTCCTCAAAAGGTAACATTTTAATTTCTTTAGTGCATATTAAAAATGTTAAAGTACAAATTTCTTTCAGGTTGCTTTGATTATTGGCATTTCTGGAGCTTGCAGGTGTGATGAACTTCTAAAAGAAAATCCTAGAACGTCGGCATCATCATCGAATTCTGAAACTCATAACTTTAAGCAACAAGGTCTTGCTTTAACGGTCAATAGTAATCATAATTCGACTGTAACTATTAATATTTATAATTCCAAATAGTTTTTTTCTTTTTATATTAAATGAATATCGAGTTAATTCTGATTTATTTCCATACTAGTAGGTAAAGTGACACAAGCTAGCCGGTAAAGTGACATTTGCTAGCCGGGAAAGTGAGATTTGTTAGCCGGGAAAGTATGAAGTATGTAATGAAGCGCTTCCCGACTGTTTTGAAGGTTAGAAAACCATCGATTACCGATCGATTGTGAGTAAACGTACATATAAACGCATGTATTTTCTGTATCTGGGATACGCATATCTCGGATACAGTATTCAAGTCTGAAAGGGCTCTAGAATGTCATATTTTGGACATATGCTATTTTCATATTAGGCTGACGATATTTTCTGCTAATAATATTAATATGAGAACTTATAATAGGAATAATGAGTAACTATACTATTACAACTATAATTATTCATAATTATGAAATAGCCTAGATGAATTTAGTCTATAAATATGTATAAATTAAAAAATTCGTTATCCTTAATTATTCATCCCTAATTATTAATATTTCACGAATATATAGTATATTATCAATCAATTATGATAATAAATAAACCAATTCTAATTGCAATATAAAATTTTCACGAACACTTGAAGAAAGAAATATTACAAATATTTTAATTCATCTATTGAATTCATCCCTTTCTGAAAATAAACATGCCGTGTTGAAATATTCGCCTCTGTTATGCTTATATTAGGTTTAATAATTGTTAGGCCTAGCTTGCGTTCGCTTAGGGTGTGTGGAGTGTAACGTGGGATTACGAAATTTGTTCCAATAAAATAATTTGGAAACCTATTTATTTATAAAAAAAAAAAGATAAAATAAAGTCCACGAAATTAATACATTAGTTTCCTTAATCAAATTTATAGAAAATTACTGAAAATATCTCTCCAACACTCTGGAAAAAACATAAACATGAAATAATAATAAAATTATTTGAATACGTTGCCTCACATTTTGAATAACTACATAACATATATCTTCGATATACGTTTTGTATGTGCAAGTAGAACATCAAAAAATAAAGTTGAACTAGTACTGTGAAAGTAAATATAGTTTCTGATAAACTATTATCATGATATATAATTAAAACCACGATAATATTTAAAGAAGCAGTTGAATGATCATAAATATGGAAGAATATACGAGGACAAGAAAAAACGGTGGTTGCGATTCAATATTTTAACTTAAATAGATATGGAAAAGTTCGAAGTTATATAGAAATATCAGCATACATATCAAAAATACCCAATGAACACAGAAAAAATTAA
>JARQZK010000772.1:405000-552500 GCA_030704885.1 Cynegetis impunctata
ACAATTTTACTAAGATAAAAAGTTTATTCCTCTAAGATAATATCGAAATTGCTTTTGGTGGGAGTTCGAATCTTAGGTACATATGAATGGTTAGTATATCTTAAATTATTTTAATCTTGAGTAATGTATTAGGTTGAATGAAAACGCGTGGGCAGTTGAGCTCCGTTTATACGGTCCTATTTTCCCCTTGTTTCCTTTCTTTTCAATATATATATTAATTCTTAACGTCCTAATTATATTTGAAAAAGCTGTGGTGGTGAGCAAAACCTTGAAATACAAGGAAAAACACGAAATCTATATAATAATAAGCCGGTGGTTAAGAATAGACAGAAAAAAACTCTATCGCAGCGAGCTGCATTAGAAAAGCAGGGTTTCAAAACGTATTCAGTTTAAAAAATCTATTTATTCAATTATGATTTTTGTTCCAAATCTAAAAAACAAAAATTGCGCCCTCTATCGTTTAAACAATATGTATTTATTCCTCCGGGGGGTCAACCTCCCAACCAATTTATATCGAAATAAATACAATCTAAGATATCATACGAAACTACCTACATACAGAGTTTCAACCGTATGGTCCCAAAATTGCGACTTCTATCGTGTGAACAAGATTTATTTCCTCTCCTGGGGGGTCCACCCCCCAAGAAATTCCTACCAAAACCAATCCCATCCAATGAATTATACGAAACTACCTACTCACAAACTTTCAATCATATTGCTCCTAAATTACGCCCTTTATCATGTAAACATCATTTATTTCTTCCCCCGGGGGGTCAACCCCCCCAACCAATTCGAACCAAAATCAATCCAATCCAAGATATCTTTCTTACATTCTTCTAAACTTTTAACCCTATTTCTCCAAAATTGAGCGCTTTATCGTGTAAACAATATTTATTTCCTCCCCCAGGGGGTCAACCACCCAATTAATTCAAACCAAAACCAATCCCAACCAAGATATCATGCGAAGCTACCTATTTACAAACTTTCAACCTTATTGATTCAAAATTGCGCCCTTTATCGTGTAAACAAGATTTATTTCTTCTCCCAGGGGGTCATCTCCCCAACCAATTCGAACCAAAACCAATCCCATCCAAGATATCATATGAAATTGCCTATTTACAAACTCTTAACCCTATTGCTACAACATTGCGCCATTTATACTGTAAACAAGATTTATTTCCCTCTCAGAGGGGTCAACCCCCCATTGTTGGTTCCCAATATCTTTGGGGGGAGGGCGCTCTCGGTTGTTATCCAGACAGTGTTACCGGCCATGATTTGTATTGGGAAACAATTAAAAATTTGTAAATTCACTCTGAGTCAAATAAGCTGCACTGATGAGCTCTTATAAGATCGAAACAGCTGTATGCAGATTTTGCAGAATACGTATAACCAGCTCCCTTGGAAAGTTGTTTGATAATTTTTAAATTATTAAAGAATTTTCCTTGTTCACTTTATGTGAAGAATTATATATCAAAAAACGTTTGAAGTTGCGAGATATTGACAATTATTTTCGGAAATGAATTTCTATATTACCATTCTTATCAACTAATTGAACTTTTTTTTTCAGCTCTGCCAAAATGAATATTCCATAGTTAACAATTCTGACCAAACAGTGAACTGGGTAGATTATCACAATTCGGAGAGTCCTATTATATTTTCCACTCCTAGATGTTTAGATGAAAATGGAGTCAGTTTTAAGCGAATTTGTTATAACGGTTCTTGGATACCAAAAGAACCTCCAATATGTGATCAGACATCAACTAACGAGTACTGCCCCGACAATTTTTTCGAACACGGTGACTTCTGTATGGTCAAATATGATCAAAATATAGCTAGATCATTCATTCTACAATACCACAAATCAAATTTAGGAAATTCTAAGAATATCACAATATGTGATCAGAGAAGAAAAGAAATAAATGAAAATAGTAAGAATATAAGGACTGTTGGCATTCATGGAAATCACATTACACAAAACTGCAGTACATCAAGCTTCGTTTTCTTACCACACGATCACAGGTTTCATTCCTGTCCAGAAGATTGCGTTTCGTCAGAACTAGGTAGCAAAAAATGTTACTGTAAACTTATGGGCATAGGGCAACAGAAACCAGCAATCGTTAATTCCATTGCTCAGAAAAAAATATTGGCTAGATTAGCTGGGAAAGATTTTTGTCTAGTTGACGATATTACTTCAACGGAAATTAATTACTATCACATAGCAATAACTCATAATTTCTACGGGTTGACTTCAAATAGCCCCAACTGCATGATTGTAGAGACTAATGCTGATACTAGCACATTTCAAGCACCAGCTATGGTTTTGAGCTTCGATAATACAAAACGAAAGTTAACTTTAGTCATTGAAAATCATAAGTACATCTCCCCTTCAAACTATTATGCAGTGAATTGTTTCACAAATGCAGGTTTAGAGCCTATACGGTACGTCCATATTAACAGAATCCACAAGAATAAAGATTATAGTGTTTATGATATTAGACTGGAGAGGTA
The DNA here is from genome assembly GCA_030704885.1 of Cynegetis impunctata. Taxonomy (NCBI): domain Eukaryota; kingdom Metazoa; phylum Arthropoda; class Insecta; order Coleoptera; family Coccinellidae; genus Cynegetis; species Cynegetis impunctata. The sequence continues at coordinate 407,509 of JARQZK010000772.1, forward strand.
CATAGGGGAATATTGGTGCGAAGCTTTCTCACTTAATTTAACAAAAGTTTCATCCAACACAGCACTAGCATTCAGAGAAAATAATGGAAATGAATATTCCCTTAGGATAAGGATTAACAATATTCCTTCATATATCAAATCTTCGAATCCGATTGAAGACAGTGATCTTCAGAAGAAGATCGTATCAGACATCCGAGCTGTTGTAGATGCCGAAGTTCGTTTTATGAAGTACTTCTTCTTGAATAAGACAAAGGTTGACTTGCTTATACATCTAACTACCTATTTAAGGAACGATATTTCAAAAGAGTATGAAGATTTTTGTACACGCTTTGAGAACTTGCCCACAGATTTGAAGATCTTGAAATTTAAAACTGTTGAGTTTTGTTTACCAGATGATATTTCCAATGAACAATCAGACGAAATATTCCACTGGGGACTAACCAAAATTCAAGAAACCAAAATTCCAGATAAATTATGTTTTCAAGATAATCATGTGCCTGTAATGAGAACTTGCCAAGGTGATTTTCTATCTGGAGCTCACTGGTCTGAATTGACTGGTGTTTGTTCAAGTAATGTTAAAACACCTCCGCTGACAAAGTTTCTGCATGAAAACTTGTATTCGAATATTTCACTGGAACTTGTGAACAATATTACATCGATAGCCTCTCTTGACGCTCTATCTTTCGTCGATATTTATCTGTACACTGAATTAATAAAAAGAGTTGACGAAAGTAAGAAACACGAAATGATTGAATATATTTTCGAAATAATAAATGATTTGTCGGATAAGAATGGCACTGAGCTTCAGTTATCTCAGATGATGTTTAATGCAACAGATGACTTACTCTTAATTCTAGATAATCAATCGGCAGAGAACCACTTGCAGGATAATGAAACTTATACATACGTGAAGGAAAAAATTTTGATAAAATCCGTGAATCCTTTCGAATCAAATATTTCTGGATTATATCTTACTGGAAGAAGTAAAAGTGCTTTGAATGAAATGAAGATGTTTTCTCTGAAAAGAAATGAAACAATAGAAGATATAGTTGAGGATGTAGATGACCTTTTATTAGCAGTGAATGTACCAGAAACCACACTTCAGAACATAGAAGCTGATATCACAAATCTATCAAATATTCGAGTTATTTTCACAGTATTCTACAACGACTCGCTTTTTGTGGATTCAGAACAGAAAGCAGTGAGTAAAGTAGTAAGCGTTTCGATTCCTGGATACGGTACTTATTTGAATGAACCAATTCCTATAGTGATGAGATCTAACAGTCAAACCAGAGGCATTTGTGGTTATTGGAATTTGGGACAGAAAACTCAACGTCAGAGAGGCCAGTGGTCCTCGTTTGGTGGAAAATATTCTGGAAATTTTCTCAATAGTTCCAATCTTCATCTATGTCACTTCTCACATCTGACACATTTCGCACTTCTTATTGTTAGCGAATCTATAAGGATAGATGAAGGTGACCAAGAAGTAATTGATTTTCTAATCGCTGAAGAAACAAGTTATGGTTTAACTATAGTAACAATTATAGGTACAGTTTTATCAATTATAGGTGTTTTAGGAATATATTTAACAGCTTTGTTATTCAAACAATGGAGAGAAAAAGACGGTACCAGGATTCTTCTCAATTTATCAACTGCTATTGTTTTTGAGGTTGTTCTTCTACAATTTTCAGGAGTGAACGAATTTTATTCTGATACAAAATGTCAACTGATAGGTTGTCTCCTACATTACACATTATTAAGTAAGTTCTGCTGGATGCTTATATATGCCTTTCTTCAGTATAGGCGCTTTGTTAAAGTATTTGGAGTTGCTCCAAAATATTTAATCTTGAAATCTGTGCTATTTGGGTGGGGTTTCAGTGCAATTCCAGTTATTCTAACACTCAGTATTAGCCCAGAAAATTATTCCAAAACAAACATATGTTACGTACATGGATTATCGCTATATTTTGGTGTAATATTTCCAGTATTTCTGATAACAATTGCAAACTTGATTATCTTTATATTCGTAATGTATAATGTGGTTACTAAAAAAGTTGAATCGACAATTGAAACTAAATTCAGCGTACTTCAGCTCTATCTAGCGATTCTACTATTTTTTGTTTTGGGTATTCCGTGGTTATTCGCCATATTGGCAGAATTTGTGTCTCAAAATACACTCAAGGCAGTATTGATGTATTTGTTCTGTGCTACAGGTACTCTTCAAGGATTTATTCTGTTTGTTTTCTATGTTCTATTTAATGAAGAAACTAGAACCAAATGGCGTAGACTTATTTTCAGTGGTTATCGGTGAATTTAGGATTTGGTTTCGACCTTTATATGATGTAAAAAAAAGTTCCTGATCTATTTCTAGTGCCAGTATATAACTAAACAAAATTGTTGAGTGGAAGTATGAGTTGTATTCAAACTAAGGAAGCTCTTTCTTTATGTAGTTGGCTGACGTATTTATAGTGTTTTTATATATAAAACACGTGTATATATTACTCACAAGAACTTTATAATATCGAATATGTTTCCCATGTTCAACAGAATAATATAGAATGACAGTCATAATTTCTATTTCCGACATATATATATTTTGTTAAAAATTGTCTAACTCAAACTATTATACATATTCTGAGAAAACTATTATAATATTAAATGAGAGTAAAGGATTTGTGTTTAATTAAGTAGGTATAGTTAGAATATTTACCTCCTCATATTCAGTCGACTCTATATAATGTTTATAGAAATAATTCAATCATAAATCATAATGATAAACAAATAAGATTGTAGATTACGTGTACTCTAACCAATCTCGCACTCGAAATATGAAAGTTGTAGTGTAACACTAGGTACTATGATATAACTTTTGAAAAATCTGTTAATTTTATATCATTCTTTAATGACTTTCTGAAACGCAAGCACAATTTTGGATGAAGAATATTGATGTGGAAAATTAATAATTTTGCTGATACTATTGATTGATCTTTCGCTGAAATCTTGATGAAACATGTTCTGATATTTATTTAAATTTGAAGAAAAGGTATTTTCAAATTGAACACTTGACAATATTTCATGATGTAACATAACAAATTTATCACACAATCCTTTGGGGTTGTTAGCCCATTATCAATAGTTGATTATAATTTAATCCAAGAAAATCGCACATTCAATTTCGACCACAATGAATCAAGTTTATACAATTAATTGTAGTGATTGTGATAAGTTTTACACTAGTAGAACTTTCAGAAAAAGGTATTTTCAAATTGAACACTTGACAACATTTCATGATATAACATAACAAATTTATTACACAATCCTTTGGGGTTGTTAGCCCATTATCAATAGTTGATTGTAATTTAATCCAAGAAAATCGCACATTCAATTTTGACCACAATGAATCAAGTTTATAAAACTAATTGTAGTGATTGTGAAAAGTTTTACACTAGTAGAACTTTCAGAAAAAGGTATTTTCAAATTGAACACTTGACAACATTTCATGATATAACATAACAAATTTATTACACAATCCTTTGGGGTTGTTAGCCCATTATCAATAGTTGATTGTAATTTAATCCAAGAAAATCGCACATTCAATTTTGACCACAATGAATCAAGTTTATAAAACTAATTGTAGTGATTGTGAAAAGTTTTACACTAGTAGAACTTTCAGAAAAAGGTATTTTCAAATTGAACACTTGACAATATTTCATGATATAACATAACAAATTTATTACACAATCCTTTGGGGTTGTTAGCCCATTATCAATAGTTGATTGTAATTTAATCCAAGAAAATCGCACATTCAATTTTGACCACAATGAATCAAGTTTATAAAACTAATTGTAGTGATTGTGAAAAGTTTTACACTAGTAGAACTTTCAGAAAAAGGTATTTTCAAATTGAACACTTGACAATATTTCATGATATAACATAACAAATTTATTACACAATCCTTTGGGGTTGTTAGCCCATTATCAATAGTTGATTATAATTTAATCCAAGAAAATCGCACATTCAATTTTGACCACAATGAATCAAGTTTATTCAATTAATTGTAGTGATTGTGATAAGTTTCACACTAGTAGAACTTTCAGAAAAAGGTATTTTCAAATTGAACACTTGACAACATTTCATGATATAACATAACAAATTTATTACACAATCCTTTGGGGTTGTTAGCCCATTATCAATAGTTGATTATAATTTAATCCAAGAAAATCGCACATTCAATTTTGACCACAATGAATCAAGTTTATACAATTAATTGTAGTGATTGTGATAAGTTTTACACTAGTAGAACTTTCAGAAAAAGGTATTTTCAAATCGAACACTTGACAATATTTCATGATATAACATAACAAATTTATTACACAATCATTTGGGGTTGTTATCCCATTATCAATAGTTGATTATAATTTAATCCAAGAAAATCGCACATTCAATTTTGACCACAATGAATCAAGTTTATACAATTAATTGTAGTGATTGTGATAAGTTTTACACTAGTAGAACTTTCAGAAAAAGGTATTTTCAAATTGAACACTTGACAAGATTTCATGCTATAACATAACAAATTTATTACACAATCCTTTGGGGTTGTTAGCCCATTATCAATAGTTGATTATAATTTAATCCAAGAAAATCGCACATTCAATTTTGACCACAATGAATCAAGTTTATAAAACTAATTGTAGTGATTGTGATAAGTTTTGCACTAGTAGAACTTTCAGAAGAAGGTATTTTCAAATTGAACACTTGACAATATTTCATGATATAACATAACAAATTTATTACACATTCCTTTGGGGTTGTTAGCCCATTATCAATAGATGATTATAATTTAATCCAAGAAAATCGCACATTCAATTTTGACCACAATGAATCAAGTTTATACAATTAATTGTAGTGATTGTGATAAGTTTTACACTAGTAGAACTTTCAGAAAAAGGTATTTTCAAATTGAACACTTGACAAAATTTCATGATATAACATAACAAATTTATTACACAATCCTTTGGGGTTGTTAGCCCATTATCAATAGTTGATTATAATTTAATCCAAGAAAATCGCACATTCAATTTTGACCACAATGAATCAAGTTTATACAATTAATTGTAGTGATTGTGATAAGTTTTACACTAGTAGAACTTTGAGAAAAAGGTATTTCCAAATTGAAAACTTGACAATATTTCATGATATAACATAACAAATTTATTACACAATCCTTTGGGGTTGTTAGCCCATTATCAATAGTTGATTATAATTCAATCCAAGAAAATCGCACATTCAATTTTGACCACAATGAATCAAGTTTATACAATTAATTGTAGTGATTGTGATAAGTTTTACACTAGTAGAACTTTCAGAAGCTTTCAGACCAGAATTTTAGAACACAAACGTTGCTTTGTTAATCAAAAGTAGGATTCACATTATACAAACCATTTAATCCAAGAAAAGCACACATTCAATTTTGAATTTGAAATATTAAATGCTGAAACTATTAAACTTAATGTTCTAGAATCATTACAGATAATTGAATACAAACGTTCAGGTCTCCTATTGAATAGCCAAATTGAACATACTACAAGCCCCCTTCTGAATCTTTTCAAATTTACCGAACTACCTGAATAGCAGTTTAGAATAGATTTTTCATTTTTCACTAATTATTTGTAACCATCCTTCTATCTACCCTTTCTACATAATTTGTCATCTATTTATTCTTGTATTCGATATAACGAAGAAATATATAAGGTTTGCAGTAAGCATCTGAAGAAGGTGAAGTATTTAATAAATTGTTGATTGTTTTTATAAATCATTCCTTCAATACATTATCAATAGTTTTGATTTAAAATCTTCTAAGTTATTATATTCAGGTAACAACAAAAGCGATAAATGTCAGACATTTGGGGATGTTATGATAATATATAAACAGCAGATTTGAGCAACTAATTTAGTCTAGAAGAGACTTTTAATGATAGACAAGCAACCCGAAATAATTGTCAATTAAATTTATTATTATATCGTGTCTAATTTGAAAATACTTATTCTATAAATAATTTTACTGAAAAAAGCAGAAATAGAACTCGGTTTATCTTAACTAAATAACATATTTTTATAAATAGGACAAAGAAACCGTTTGAAGTGTTGGTATGTTTGCTTATCCTTATTTTAAACATTTAGTCTTTTTTCACTACTCATTGGTTAAAACTATATGCACTAATGATTCTTTGTAACTGAAAACTATGAGAATAAGGAGAAACCTCCAAGAAGCGCATCCGCCAATTCATCGAAATTTTTTTGTTATCATAATCTTGATGCTGAAAGTTTGCCACTAGTATTGAGTGGCAAACTCATATAAAATTCATGTTTGGTTTCAATTCATAAGATATAATAATCTTTGAATCGTCATAAGATAATAAGTAAAATTAAATAATAAATTATGTACTCTTCGTTTTGCTTATCCAATAAACAAGGGTAATTACACTATAATGATTGTTATATTTTATCTCGAGAAAAGTTCCATGAATATAAAGTTTAAAATATTGATTTCTCATAGTATAAAACACCAACTTTAAGACCAAACAAAAATTACATCAATCGTTGTTTCTAAAAAAAATTTAATAGTAATAACAATTTTTATTCCTGCCGAAAGGAAAAATATATTGATTCGACTTACTTATTTATTTTTTAAATATCACTTGACACTATCACATAGCTGTACAGAAAAAGGTGTCTTCAGAATAGCTTGTAGAACAGTACTAATTCAAATTTGCATAACAGTAAACTTATTTAAATTGTTTATTTCAATTTGGTTCGCATATTGGATGGAACATACATGAAGCATCACAACGACCGACAATAGGGCTCTATTATTCCATTAAAATACCAACAAAGTGAATAAGTATTAAATTAGATGCTACCGGTGCTGAATTACCCAACTGCAACTGCTTGAAAATTTGAGAGTAACAAATATTACGCTTTAATTAAATTCGAATATAAAAATAATATTTTCAAGATAAACTATCGGCGTATAATGTGATCTGAATATTTTTAATGTAAGTTATTTTTATGCTTTCGATTCGATAATAAATATCTTACTAATATGTTGATTCATTGTTTCATTATGTTTGTTTCTATTTACATTAAAATGAATTTAATGCATTCTCATGTGGACTTAGATGTTAAACCAATATTTATTTTATGAATTGAAAAACATAGGATGTATGGAATAAATGATATATTGCAATTACAAATTTTATTTTTTGAATGTATTGTCCAAGAATTTTTACAATAGTTACCCAAGCCAACATTTTTAAAATTAGAAAACAATTGAACGGGAAGACCACGCATCTGAAAAAAAAACAAATTACTTCTGCTACATTTCATGGAAATATAAAATGCTTTTTTTTTGCTTGTAAGGTCGACTAGAGTTTTGTAAATTTTTTTTATTTGGGTACCATATATTCTCCATGTTTTATCGGTGTTTTTCGTTTTTTTTTTCATGTTTTTTTCAATCATAAAATCCTAATTATCCTTTTCATGATAAGTGAATAGTAGAAATGGGCTGAATTATAGAAGGGAATGATGGGCGAATATAGATTTCGTTGTATAGGTTATAGGCATGGGGGGTTAGTATGAGGGTGGTATAAGTTCTATACAAAGGGAGCTCATACTTTGGTATCTGTTGGAACTGTTGAAGAATTAACAGGGGATTATTTTATTCAATTTATATTTTGCCTGAAACAGTAGTTTCAAAGATAAATCGGTTTTTGTGAATGTTTAGAGTGTAGACATGAGATTGGTATTTTCTGCTCATAAAATGCAAATGCTTCGATATCTAACTCTAATTTATTCCTCAATTAAAAGTAGAAAAATCGGAAAAATTTACATCTTTAACATATTTTGGTCCTCTATCAGAAAAAGTTGCTAATGTCATACCTAAATGTTATATTAAAAATTGCTTCAAACCTAAGAAAAACTCCCAGGATTTTTATTCAATACCAAAGATATCAGCTTCAAAATTTGAAAGTTCAGGAGTTTATAAGTTGATTTGTCCTGTATGTAAAGGAGTATATATAGGTCAGGACTGGTCGATCGTTCAAGACAAGATTTAAAGAACACCAACAATCTTTTTTGGAAAATAAAACGGATTCAACGTTTTCAATCATTGCCGTGAAAAACTATCACCCATTTCCACAAATAGATAATTTTAAAATCATGCCACAAATTACACAAAAGGAACCAAACTACTTACTTAAAAAACATTCAAGATGGCGGGGTACACTGAATGCTGACGTCACTCAAGTTTGACCGGCAATTCTGAATATGAAAAATACAATCTGTGCATAACCCTAAATTTGATAATTATACATTTAATCGTTTCAACGAAAATTTATCTTGTTGCCAGACTTTCTCGCTATATATATATATATATATATATATATATTATATATATATATATATATATTAATATTATATATATATATATATATATATAGTATATATATATATTAATATTTATATATATATATATATATTATAATATATTAATATGATATATATATATATATATATATATATATATATTAACTATATATATATATATATCTATATTAATATATATATATAATAAGGCCTTTACATTCCTACAGCGTAAAAAGAAAAACCCAGTTTACAGGAAAAATTCTTAAATACTAAATAAAAATTAACAGAAGCGGCTTCAAAAATATTAGTATTACAATAACTAAAATTAACTTTTAAAAAAAGGAAATGACAGAGAGAAAAAAGAAAGAAAAAAAATTACTTTAAGATATTAATACAATTATAACTTGAGAAACGATAAGAACTCAATATCACTTATGTCTATCTATCCAGATTACTCCAAAAAAACTCGACTTATGGCTAGAAAACGTATCAAAGTTCATATGGCGCAACTATCAGAAACCTCATTGAATAATGAACACATGTATCTAATAGGCGATTGTACAAGAGAATTGGTTCTTGGAGTGGCCGAAGAAAAATAGTTCATTACATCTTGAGCACCGCCTAGGCACCAGAAAATTCCACCATAGCCAGAAGCGGGGGACAGTCAATACAGCCGTGTAATAGTTTATATAAGAATTTCAAAGAGAGAAGTTTTCTGGGGTGACTTCAAGCGATTTTAACCCAAACCTGTTCAATCAGTTATTCTGACAAAACCTCTTGAAGGGTAAACACCATCCCTCTCTCCAGCACCAGATACTTGAGGTAACCTCCGCTCACTGAACTCCAAATGATTACTTGTGAACATTGTAGATAGGATGTCCAAAATCATACAACCGAAATTAATCTGCTCTTCCACTAAAGAATTGAAACAACTGCATAGAGTTCCCCGTATCCATGGAAAGTGATTGGCATTGCCGCACAATGAAACGCATAGGTTTAAATGCAGCGAGAGCGTAGCACTTAATATGAGGGACAAACGTGCAACGTTGATCAAACAAAATACCTAAGATCACGTATCTTCAGATACCCTAGCCAAAATGATATTTTCAACATTATAAATCGTAAGTGAATAATATTTTTTTCCTCCTGGTATCTGTTACAACATTAACATTAGCAACATTAAGGTTCAGCTGATTTGAAAGCACCACTCAGACACATCATCTCAGTCCCTCCTGCAGTCTCATGCAGTCCTCAAGTAGTGTTGATTTCTCCAATATTTTCAGCCTCGTAGCGTACATGAGATTATGACCTTGAAGCAATCCCAGCAGATCATTCACAAAGAGAAGAAAAAGAAGGGGCCAAGATTAAGAACCCTCAGGTATGCTGATGCTGCCGTGAACCGAAAAAATGAAAAAAAAAAAACCCTGGATGACCCTCGAATTCCACAAACTGACATCGATTATGCAGATATGATTTAATAGTGAAACCAAACGCTAGAGAAGCTAGATTAGTTTTTAGGCTTCCATATTAAATTTGGTGACAATACTCGGTCGAATGCCCCTTCGTAAAATCAGTATATATAAATCCACTTGAGAACCATCATCCAAGCTCTCCAAGACAAATTGTGACATGGTAATAGATTCGTCATACAGTGCGATCTGCCGGACATAAATCCATGTTGCCCAAGTCTATTTGCTTTCTTAAACGTTGGAATAGATATTGTTAAACAAAATAATCTCAAATAATTTGGAGAGAATTAAGAAAGATTGATATGGGTCTGTATTACTGATAAGTTATTGGATCACCCTTCTTCAGCACAGGCTACAATGTTTTGGCAATTTTCCAAACTTAGGAAATAATGCTTGTTGTTACAATTAAAATTAAAAAATATGACACAATGGGTGTAGAACATATATATATATATATATATATATATATATATATATAATATTATATATTGATATATATATATATATATATATTATATATATATATATTAATACATATATATATATATTATATATATTAATATATATATATATATAATATTATATATATCTATAATATATATATATTATATATATATAATATATATATATATATTATATATATTTTTAAATAATATAATAAAAAACAAACTAAATTCAAGCAATTTTTTCAAATTGCGACCTTACCTGTACTTGCACTATTTAAAAAACAATTGTTTTTGTCGCAGGCTCGTTAAAGTCCCATTGGTGGTTGTATAAGGCATATTGTCTCTGGAGGGAGTTGCAACGGAGAGCAGCATAGGGTGGTTGGCTACCCCAGGAAGGGACATCTCGAATGTTTTTTTTCACATTACTTGCAATTCAAGTCAACAGCAGTTTTATTACCGTGGACGTTGGATATTTACTTAATCAAGTTAATATAATTTGAGTCCATCTTTATATGTCAAATAAATAAGAAATTGCAAGCCATTTTGAACGATATTTCTAAATATCCTTTGTACTCATTCTCTGATAGATACTTATGAAGTTCATGCAGTGCTAAGCGCCGCTAAAAAAAAATACAACTTATAATCAAACTTTCGAATACGGAATTTTGAATATAGAATTTTCAAAAACCCAAACAAGAAAGTATAATTCATAGAATCATTAGAAATTTTTAAACACAATCGTAATGCAAAAGATATCTTGCTGAACGACCAGATTGACTTGATATCTTCTCCTATATTTAGTGTATTCAAACAATGACGACCTTTTTAAGAATGTATTGTACCAATTTGGGAAATTCACTCGATTAGCCCTTCTTGAAATATGTTCCACTTGTCTATTTAGGTAGCTGCAATAATTCTTTCCCACCCGTAAGCGCAAATCTATAATTCTGTATTCAGTTCTTAACTCAATCTGCCCGCTGATGTTTTAGTGACCGAAATTGCAATCGCAGTGGTTAAATTTTTTCAAAATATTTTGTGATAAAATAAACGTAAGTAAATTCAAATTTAGTTTTGTTCATCATGTTTAAATTATCACGTAGTAACGACGGATTCCATCAACTATCTAATTTATTCCATCCCAAATCGTATCTTCGCTTTCAATAAGCGATGCACTTCCGTTAAAAATACAACCTAAGTAGATGGAGCTTCGCTGCCACGTTCCTTATACCTAGGAGTCAACATTCCGTAACACATCATTTCAATGAATTTTTGATCAGTTTTTATGTAAGTTGTCATGGTTTATGCACATTTTGGGATTGAATTGTCACATATAAAATCATGTTTTATGAAAATTTAATGAATTCCTAAAATACAGAAGTCATATCAATTATTGGATAGTATATATATATATATAAAGATAATGCAGTTTTTTCGCTGCAAAATTTTGAATAATTTAAAATTAAAATTGTTAGATTATTGTGCTATGACATTCATCGACATCAGTTGGCTTTTGACCATCGAAAATAATTTACTAATGAATCATCAAGGTTCTTCGATAACATATAATTTAGTAGTTGGAGAGTTATATAGTGTTTTATCGTACATTTTCAACGTGTAACAAATATTTCATAAAATGCTCACTTATACCGCTCAAACGTTATTTTAATGATAAAACAGTCACTAGAAAATTTGTTCCATATATTGCGGTATTGTTTAAGAGTTATATCATATTTTATCTGCACTAGTTTCAATGTTATTGTTATTAGAAAAAAGTCACTAGGAACTTTGTTCCATATACTGTTGTATTGTACTGTAACTATGTATCGATTGAATGGGGAGATGCAAAACTGAAAGATTTGAAGAATTTTGTTAAAGGAGGCCTCGATAGCCCAGTGGTAAGGTTCATCGTTTGTATACCGAGTTCGAGTCCCACCTTGCACTTGAGTGATGTTAATGTCTCATGAAATTTTTCAATTCTAAAATTTGTATATGTGTTGGGCGATTACATTTATTCAAGCCCATAGGTCGTTCAGGACAGGCGCGGATCCAGGGGGGAACTGGGAGAACGTCCCCCCCCTCAAAGTCGGGCCTGGATCCGCGCCTGGTTCAGGAACGGTGTAAAACTGTAGGTCCCCTGGTATAACAAAAGAAAACTTTGTAAACGAAAAGTCATATTTTTTCTGTTGATTCAGATTTTAAAGTTTGTTTCAATTTATTAAAATTAAAAAATTCAAATTAAATTTCCTCACGTTCTTAAAAACTTACAAACGAATGGAAGTTTTTTCAATTCACCTGAGAAAATTCAAATAACTGTTCCTCATGTACCTACTTGAATACTACACTTTTGAGAATGAATGAAGATTTTCAAATTTACTCGGAAAAATTAAAACAAATGTTCCTCACGTTCTTGAAATTTCCCTTTTTAAAACGATTAAAAGTTTGATTCAATTTATTCGATTGCTAGTTACATATACGGAGTGATGTGAACGATGATTGGTTGAGATAAAAATAAAATATTTTTTTAATGAGAATATCTTTTGGAGGTCCTTAAATTGAAGGATTCATGGAAAAAATCGTCTAGGTACTTCTATGATTGAATTATGCAATTTGTTAATGGTTTCATATTTAAAATCATCATATTTAATTTAAATTCGAAGGTAATGTGTCATATTGATATTTTCGCCTATATGATGAACATTATCTTTTACATGTCTCTACTTTTACTATGTCGTTTCATGAAGGTAAATGGGCTAGGAATTAAGTGTATTAATTAAGTGTGATACGACATAACTACAGAAAGGGAGAAAATACATTTCGCACAACTATGGATGCTATTACTTTATTCCTCCAGGACTATTAAATACTATTAGCATTCCTATTCAACATTAAATTAAAGAATTAGTATACACTGCGTGTATACTAAGACAAATTACTTGACCTTGAAACTGCAATCCGCACTTGACGAATTATAGCATCTTTCACATTTTTAGAATCAGGCCAAATCATGGAGTACGGCAATTATTCAAAAACCGTGAAAAATTTAACCAAATTTTGATAGATTCGTTCTGCAACGATAACAATCCCAGATCATTTGGTGTGATACGAACCGGTGTAGATGTCATTACGTATCGCGGAAGGATATTTACAATATGAATATTAGATATATCTACGTAAAAATGGCGGCGGTTGCAGGAAATGTATCCAAATGTTGATATTTTCGTTCTGCAAAGGAATTAATCCCCAAGTACCAAATTTCAACTCATTCGACTCGATGGGAGCCGCTGGAGATGACTATATATACCGGAAATATATATATATATATATATATATATATATATATATATATATATATATATATATATATATATTTGTTCGAACGCACATACAGACCCAAATCGGTATACTCGACCGACTTTTCAGTCCAAAAGTGACGTTGTCAGTCCCGGGCTTCGGGACTGTAAACGTTCGAATATAGAATCGTTATGAGGGGGCTGAGGGGTATGCTAGGGGTGCTTTTTCAGCCGGGTCTGAAAAGTCGGTTATACATGTTGATTATATACAGAAAGTTTTCAGTGTTTGGCCAGTGCGAGGGCGCTTCAGTCGACATTAACTTGCTGTATATACTTTGTATAGTTAACCAACGCATTGAGTCCTAAATATGCAACGCTGTTTCCCATTCATACACCTCAAATACACTATTCGAGGACTTATACGATTCCCCGGTATGGGACAAAACGTCGTCATGGGTCTTAGTGAATATTTCGAATAGCTCGTAGATTTGTTATTGGATTTCTTTTGATATCAATATGATTTGCAGATTTTCCGGTATAGAAGCTTATACAAACCCGATGAGACGATAAAGTGTGTCGACTATATGAAAAATGGTTTCATTTTCGAAAACTTCAAGACAGAATTTTTTTTACAAATCCTAAGTCAACCGTCTGTCGTTTTCACTTGTGCAATTATCGGAAATCATCATATTGATAGACAACTGAAAATAACAAAAATATTCATTTCTTTCTTGAATAATATCAAACTTTTTCATTTCAATATTCAGTAGTCAATAAAAAAACACAAATAGAAAAAATAACAAAAATATTCATTCAAGAATAATATGAAACTTTCTGACTTCAATATTGAGTTCAAGCTAGCAATAAAATAATAAGAAATAAAAAACAAACAATAGAAAAATAACGAAAATATTTAATTCAAAAATAAATTAAAAACTATTGAACTTTATAATTCAGTTTCAGTCGGCAATAAAAAACAAACAACACAATAATAACAAAAAAAGTCATTCAAAAATAATATAAATCTGAGGCAGTTTACATGTGGGTACGGAATTTTGTCACTTTCTATGGGTGGAGTAGAAAAGCTTTTATTTAATTTTTGCAATAGGTATATGTTTGTTCGGATTGAAATCTTGTAACTCAATTTTTGTAGCAGATATCTTCAACCGATTGAGCTGAAATTTTGTGTATACATTTAGTTTAGATGACAATACACGGTAAGTTTTTTGACGACATTCCAAATTCAATATGGCAGACCTTCCAAGATGGTGGAATATTTACTTTTTATCCACTCCTACAATTTGGGTATCAAATGAAAGGGCTTGATGAAAGTAACTTGTAAAGTAATGCGATGTTATTCTTAATCCAATATGGTGGACCATCCAAGATTTCGAAATAGTTATATTTATTTACTTATACAATATGGGTATCAAATGAAAGGGCTTGTTGGGCTCAAAAAATAATGTTATACGTAATTCTAAAACTAATATGTCGGAAAATCCAAGATGGAGAATTAGTTAGGGGGCGTCCATAAATAACCTGAGACATTTTTCAGTAGGCAACAAATTTTATAGAGTTTAGTGGGTATGAGGTAAGTGAAAATGAAAAATTGATTCAACGAATGAGAATGAGGAATTTCATCTTCACAGATAAGAAAATTGTTCACTTCGGGAGGATATTTAGTCTTCCCGTCGGCTCACTAATACATATACAAATTCTTGCCATAACACCCACTCTTTCAATCCCTTTTATACATTGAAATCGTAGCGACTGATCCCGACAATCTGGCAACAGTGCTGGGATCGAAAACGTTGGTCGTATTGACCGGTGCAGTATATGTGGGATTGAAAAGTTGGCGCAATGTATTGGGTCTGAACAGTACTATCAGATATACAACTTTTTTGAATGAAAACAAAATTTCCCCTCTCAATGTGCCCAGAGAGTTATATTTTAAAAGAGCCCAATTTTTGCATATATACTCGTAAAAAACATACGGATCATGTGGGTCTCAGGCCGCCTTAAGAACGTACCGGGACTGGATACGTCTATCAGACAAATATATATATATATATATATATATATATATATATATATACATATATAAAATATATATATATATATATATATATATATATATATATATATATATCTTATATATAAAATTCTCGTGTCACAATGTTCGTTTCCATACTCCTCCGAAACGGCTTGACCGATTCTCATGAAATTTTGTGAGCATATTGAGTAGGTCTGAGAATCGGCCAACATCTATTTTTCATCCCCCTAAATGTTAAGGGTAGTCCACCCCTAAATTTTTATTTTTATTTTTTAGACAAAATTTTTTGTTTTCATTTTTTTATGATACAGCACACAAAAATACATACAATTCTAAATTTTCACTCTTCTACGATCAACTCTTATTTTTTATTTGTTAAACTCCTTCGAAATGACTCGACCGATTCTCATGAAATTTTGTGTGCATATCGGTTAGGTCCGAGAATCCGACAAAATCTATTCTTCATCCCCCTAAATGTTGAGGGTAGTCCACCCCTTAATTTTTTTCTTTATTTTTCTCACAACATTTTCTGTTCTATTTTTTTATGATATAGCATTCAAAAATATATACAACCCTAAATTTTCACCCTTCTACGATCAACCCCTATTTAGATAGATAAGAATAATTTATATGGCAGAACAACGATTGCCGGGTCAAATAGATAGATAGATAGATATGTAGATAAATAGATAGATAGATAGATTGAAAGATAGATAACTATCTAGATAGATAGATAGAAATTCATTAGCAGATAGATGAATATATATAAAGACAGATAGATAAAAATAATTTTTATGGCAGAACAACGTTTGCCGGGTTAGATAGATATGTAGATAGATAGATAGAAAGACAGATAACTATCTAGATAGATAGATAGTTAGATAGGTAGATATACATCGGCAGATAGATGAATAGATAGAAAGATAGATAGATAAAAATAATTTATATGGCAGAACAACGTTGGCCGGGTCAGCTAGTATATATATATATATATATATATATATATATATATATATATATATATATATATATATATATATATATATATATACATATAATTATATATATATATATATATATATATATATAAATATACGAGATCTGTTCAAAATATAAGGTGAATTTTCATTTTTCTCAAAATATATTTATTTATTCATCAATTTCTATTTTGTCAACTTCAAAGTAGTCCCCTCAGATATAATACACTTGTGCAAGCGTTCTTTTCCATCCTTGAAACAGTTCTGATATGCACTTTTTGGTATGCTCTTGAGCTCTCCCAGTGATTCGGTTTTTATCTCCTCAATCGTCTCGAAAGGCCGTCCTTTCATGGGTCTCTTCAATCTTGGGAACAGGAAAAAGTCGCAGGGGGCCAAATCTGGTGAATACGGTGGCTAAGGCATGATTACGGTGTTGTTTTTGGCCAAAAAATTACGAACAAGCAATGACGAGTGAGAAGGTGCATTACAGTGATGCAAAAGTCAGTAATTGTTTTTCCACAATTCCGGACGTAATCTTCGTATTGCTACTCGCAAGCGGCGCATAACTTCAAGATAATACTCCTTATTGACCGTACGACCATGTGGTAAGAACTGATCCACTACGCCACGATAGTCGAAAAAAATAGTCAGCAAAACCTTCACATTTGAACGAACTTGGCGTGTTTTTTATGACCTTGGCTCTTCCATTAGGACGATTGGACTTTGGTTTCGATGTCCTAACCATATACCCATGATTTGTCACCGCAGTTATGACCCTTTTAAGAAAATTTGGATCGCCGTTGACGTCATTCAACAATTCCAGAGCAATGCTCATGCGACGATTTTTTTGGTCAAAATTCAGCAATTTTAAAACAAACTCCGCTGCCACAAACTTCATGCCCAGTGATTCGACGATTCTTCAATAACAATTTTCTTCACTACCTCAACATTTTCATCGGTTGTTTATGTGCTGGGGCGTCCAGGGCCGAGCGTCGTCATTTACATCTTCTCTACCTTCTGTGAAATGCTGTGAATTAAACATTTTTTTTTTGGTTTAAAAGTATACCACTTCCAACATTTCAAGTGTTTTGGAGCACTTGATTTCATTTTTCACCCCAAATTTAATGCAAACTCTTTGATCCATGTTCTTCGACAGCAGAAAATCGATGAACACGCAAAAACACTTCTAACATTCATGCCTCTCACGAACAAACTAAATGTGCTATATAGCTAAAACTGTGAACATATGTTCGAGAGTGTACCAACATAACAAAATAAAAAATCGATAATCGAATGTA
Organism: Cynegetis impunctata; assembly: GCA_030704885.1. Lineage (NCBI taxonomy): Eukaryota > Metazoa > Arthropoda > Insecta > Coleoptera > Coccinellidae > Cynegetis > Cynegetis impunctata. The sequence goes on from JARQZK010000772.1 coordinate 425,469, forward strand.
CGTAGTTCGCGAAATTTGAAAATTTGCCTTATTTTTTTAACAGACCTCGTATATATATATATATATTATATATATATATATATATATATATATATATATATATATATATATACATATATATATATATATATATATATATATATAGTGTTGCGCTGTGTCATATTTATATGTCATAGAGTTACTAGAGGAAATATGTATGACCGTTTGAAACTGTTGGTTTGGTTATCACTCTCGGTGGATGGATGATACTGATGAGCCCCAATAAGGGCGAAACAGTCTGTCTATCAATTTCCATCGATTGTGATAAACAAATTAACATTTCCAACAATTACCGTCTAGGGTAGATGTTGATATTTCGATGCTTCGTGAACTCTTATAACCAGCTCCGCTAGGAGGTTTGTTTGATTAGTTTCAAATAAATGTCCTAGTTCACTTAATTTTATAACCACGGGCGTGTTTTCCGTTTAACACGAATAATTCTTACCTATATTCATTTGCCATTGCGATTAAATTCGGAGCGATTGCTGCTTGCGGTGTGTGAATGTTGAATCACATCGAATTGATGTGTCAACTTTACTCTTGCTTAGCTAATATAGTAGCCACCTTCGGGTGTTCCGGACGTACTAGTTCTCGTTGCCGAAATGTTTTCGTCTGTTTGAAAGATGTGGTTCAATTGTTTTCCGACTGGTGGCGCTGTATCATATTTGTATGTCATGGAGTTACTAGAGGAAATATGTATGAACGTTTGAAATGTTGGTTTGGTTATCACTCTCGGTGGATGGATGATACTGATGAGCCCCAATAAGGGCGAAACAGTCCCTGTCTATCAATTTCCATCGATTGTGATAAAAAAATTAAAATTTCTAACAATTATCGTTTAGGGTAGATGTTGATATTTCGATGCTTCGTGAACTCTTATAACCAGCTCCGCTAGGAGGTTTGTTTGATTCGTTTCAAATAAATGTCTTAGTTCACTTAATTATATATATATATATATATATATATATATATATATATATATATAGTTATATATATATATATTATATATATATATATATATATATATATATATATATATCAGAAATGGAAAATTTTTCGAAAATAGTGAAATAGGAGGACTGGATGAAAAAATTCTCCGGCACCGGACTGCTTTCCTTCGATGCAATAGTATGTATTTTATGGTATATGACTGGAAACCTCAAGAAGTGAGGTCTTGGTGGTATAAAACGGATTCAAAAACACACCTGTTTAGTTTCGGTACAGTAGTTATTTTCGGGGAAAATACGACTAAAAAACCTTATTTTCATATCGTCACAAAGATTACGTAGTCACACTTTATGTTCATCAAGAACAGTGATAGTATATGTAAGTATTGCGGTCATAACTAATTTGGTACATATCACTGGAATGTACAGTAAAATTACGTATTCAAAAATATACAAACCAGGGTCTTCCCGTATCAGATGATGTTTATATGCCATGCGTGGGAATAACCACATAGTCCGTGACCAAGGTGAAATAAGTATGTTGAATTATAATAGGTAGAAATCTGATAGATATCAATGAAATATAATGGTGAATTCCAATTTTTATCGATGATTATGTTCTAGTGAAACATGCAATATTTGAATATTATATGGATTCGTCAGTTACTTTGTGATAATACGTTTTTAAAATATAAATGAGGAAAAATTTACTTTGTATTTTATATTTTTTATTATTGTGACAAAGAAAGTGAAAATTTTTTCTCATTTATATTTTATGCAGTATTTAGTTCAAAATTTAGTACAAATTTATGACAATTAGTGTGGTGTCCAATTGTTATTCATTAGGAATCTGACTTTTATAATGCGGAGTATTTGCAAAAAAAATTCATCCGCTGCCTGTTGTATATCAATTGAATTAATTATTTCTAGTCGGAAATGAATGAAGGAGTGCTCATTCGATCAACAAATAACTTGAAGTTGTTAGAAAACAAGTTTTTTCTCAGACTTAATTACCTCATGCATCAATTATAATAATATGTCATCCATACAGTTTGAGCAATATGCAATCTAGTTGAGGAGTATTTGAATTAAAATAATATGCCAAACAATTGAAATATTTTGTGTTCAATATTTATTTTCACAGTGCTTTCAAAACATAATTAAGGAGAATAATGAATTTTAATTTAGTTGTGGGAAATCGAATAAAAATTTGCAAAATTTTTCATTGAAGTTGTATTTCATACTTACTGTACTACATAAGATTTGAATACATTTAGATATATAACTATACATATATATATATATATATATATATATAATATATATATATATATATATATATTATAGACTATTGCAGCCTATTGAAAGTCAACTGTCAGATGCGAAGGTAATTTTTTTATAGGTACGTTTCAGACCTTCTAGACCACGATTTCCGAAATTTATTTTATGTCTGATATGTAAACATCATATATATATATATATATATATATATATATATATATATATATATATATATATGTATATATATATATATATATATATATATATATTATATATATATATATATTATATATATATATATATATATATATATATATATATTTCTATATATTATATATATATATTATATATATATATATATTATATATATATATTATTATATATATATATATATATAATATATTTATATATATATATATATATATATTTCTATATATTATATATATATATATATAATATATATATATAAATATATAATTATTCATTCGAATTGTTATTGCCTGTGAACTATTTCTAATCTCTTGATGATTATTAGCAATAACAGGCTTGTTGAATCTCAAAAAACTCGATTTTATTGAAAAGTTTACGTTTCGCCACGACATTCGTGGCTTCATAAAAACTTTTGAAAAAATTGAAATTTCATTGACATTTATTGATTTGAAAAAATTTGAATAGAAAAAGACTACTATGTTTCACTGAAATTTTTCGGCTGCGGCCGTTCTTTGTTATTTATTACGTGCTATTCAGTCCAATATTAACATTCAAATCTGTTATTATTAGATGGTAAGGAAAACCACAGAAACCTTTACCCACGTAATGTTCGAAATAAGTTCAAATTATTTTGATTTTGAAAAGTCAAAGAATAGGGTACAACAATCAAATATTTTAAACCTATTTTGTACATTACGTGGGTGAAGGTTTCTGTGGTTCCCTTCCCATCTAATATCAACAGACCTGTCTGTTGATATTGGACTAAATAGCACGTAATTAATAACTGAAGACGGCCACAGCCGCAATGAGAAATATTTGAAAATAAGATAAATAGTACCCTATTCTTTGACTTTTCAAAATCAAAATAATTTGAACTTATTTCGAACATTACGTGGGTAAAGTTTTCTGTGGTTTCCCTTACCATCTAATAATAACAAATTTGAATGTTAATATTGGACTGAATAGCACGTAATAAATAACAAAGAACGGCCACAGCCGAAAAATTTTAGTGAAACATAGTAGTCTTTTTCTATTCAGATTTTTTCAAATCAATAAATGTCAAAGAAATTTCAATTTTTTCAAAAGTTTTGATAAAGTCACGCATGTCGTGGCGAAACGTCAACTTTTTAGTAAAATCGAGTTTTTCGAGATTCAACAAGCCTGTTATTTCTAATAATTGTCAAGAGATTATAAATATATATATACAGGGTGTCCCAGAATTTTTTAGACAGGCTATAACTCTAAAAGGGCTGAAGATAACTTCATAAAATTAGGTATGCAGCAATTGGACGGATTTTACAATATTGCGAATCCCTCATGACTTCAGCGAAATCATCACCGTAGCTATGACGTCATGTCATTATAAAATATCAAATGTAAAGGTGGTCGTGTGACTGCTCATATTAAAGGTCTTTTTATTCTGAATTCAACCATGTAATACACTTAGTATGTTAGAATTTATTAGTGGTGTATTTTCGATCAAAAGTAGTTTAACAAAATAAATAAAAAAGTTTAATAAACAAATTTAATCACATGAAAATCAAGGCAATAATACCATTATTCTACAATTAATTTCAACACAAGCCTCAAACCTGATTTTCATGTTTCATTTTATTTATTTTGTTAAACTCCTTTTGATCGAAAATACACAACTAATAAATTTTAACATACTAAGTGTATTACATGGTTGAATTCGGTAATAAAAAGACCTTTAATATGAGCAGTCACACGACCACCTTTACATTTGATATTTTATAATGACATGACGTCATAGCTACTGTGATGATTTGTAATATTGTAAAATCCGTCCAATTGCTGCATACCAAATTTTATGAAGTTATCTTCAGCCGTTTTAGAGTTATAGCCTGTCTAAAAAATTCTGGGACACCCTATATATATATATATATATATATATATATATATATATAAATGTTTTTTTTTTCTTCTTTTTTTTGCATTTCACGCAGAAATTACGACCTTTGTGAAGGAGCAATGCTGCTCACGAATTTTTTATATTGTTATAAATTGTAACGAATCAAGGATACATATAATGATGAATCTTGACAAGTTAGACAAATATCAGTTGAAAAAATATAAGTTGAATACTTTGCTATGCTTCAATATGAGTCATATCTAAATTACTGATATTCTAATATATGATATAAAGTATAATAACATATTGAATAATAAACACCTACCCACCATATTCGTGGAAACTTTATAAAAAATGTTTGGGAAGGAAACATATTCTCATTGATTTAGATTAACTCTAAATCAGAGAATATGTCACAAAAAGTAAGCTAGAGTAGAAAGAAGAAAAACATCACCAGAACGGTTATTTCCTGTTGAAATTAAAGGGGAGTACCTTGTAACTTCATTACTCTATTATACTAATTAAAGAGAGAATGACATGAGTCCTATACAGTTCTTGAAAGAGTAGTCTCCAGTATATTATCCCTGATTGTTTTCGACCATTTTAGTTCTATACCAGCGGAACTAATTTGTTACGTAAATATAGAAGCGATTCTATAATTCTTATGTACCATGTGACCTCAGTGTAATCAGGTATTCCAATAATTATTATCACTTTATTTGTTGGGGATATTCACTCATCTGACAAGCACGAGTAGTTCTTCTCGATACTCTGATGAATAATGCAATTTAGCTTATAAGTGATTTTTTTTAAACCAAAAACATGGTGAAATCGGACAATTATATGAACTCTACACCCACGCAGTTTCTCAAAAGTGATACTGATGCTGTAGGGTGGTTTGTGACGACTAAAAAAGCGTTAGCGTTAGTTGGATTGGCTATTTTTTCGATAATTTTTGTTGTGGTGTTGATGTATTACTATGGCCCCAACAGGAAGATAATCCAGGTAAGTTTTAAATTAAATTTCTGTTTGTTGTTGGTTCAGTTTTCAATATTCACCTGCAATTTTACCCGTTACATCGACATAATTTTCTTGAATTTTGAAGTCGACTAAAAAACATGTAATTTGTGAAACAATACGTTTCAATTTCTTTTAAATATGAAAGAACGTATGAATCACATCAAGTAAGAATTTGAAAGAAATGCCATTTTGTTAATATGAAAATATATAATAGTTCAAACTATAAGTCAAATTTAAATTACAAAAACTAGAGATTCTTCAGATTAAGTTGATAAGCGATTGAGAAATGTTTTCAAATTTGGAATTGATACTTAGAAATACAAATGTTTGATTTGAACGATGTAAGTTTTATCTGATGAAGCTACAGTCAGTTGAAACGTCGTGTCATGCAATTTATAGTCATCCTTAAAATCAAACATGTGATTTTCTAATAAAACATTCACAAATGATAATTTGTTGTTTTATTATGATTCAACAAAAAACTTATAACAAGATATCTTCTTTAGAGGTTTTAGGTCTTATACTGTATACTAAATTGCGTTCTAGGGTTATTCTTTGAATTGATGAAAATAGATTACTCAACAATATAGTTTCAGTAAGATTATAAAACGTTTATAAAAGGATAGAATGACAAAAGATATAAACATAGACAAAGGAAGCTGTTGAAAGAAATAACTAACATAAAAGTTAATGATCATTAAAACGGTTTCTAGAGAGCTTTCAATTTCTGCTGCGTTGTCGACATACTTTTCTTTATTCGAATCACACCTTCGTTATGGTTTGCCATATTGGGGTTCATGCAGCCTTTTCCACTTTGAGTCTGTTTTCAGATTGCAAAAGAGAGCAGTTCGTTATATGTTCGATCTGAGCAGAAGGACACATTGCGAATTCTACTTTAAAAAATTCAAAATTCTAACTCTTCCTTCACTATTCATATTCGAATCCATCTGCTTGGTTCGCAAACACATTCATAACTTTTCAGAAAGACCAAATCATAGATATCCCACAAGAAATTCAGATACCGATATTTATTTAATAACGCCCACCTCCGTCTTAACAAAAAACTCCTTTACCTACAATGCCGGAAAGTTATACAATCATCTACCATTGGAGCTAAAATCCTTGAGTACGTACAAAAAGTTCCGAAGTTCAACTAAGGCTTTTCTTTTGGAGAGACCATTTTACTCAGTGTCCGCATTTTATTCTGTATCCGAATTTCACCATGTAACAGAGACCCTTGAGATCCACATTTAGTAGCAACATATATTAATGTTTTGTTTTTTTTTGTAATATACAAAATTTTATATCTGTATAATAAGTTTAGTTGACAAATATGTTGATTCTTAACATATGTTTTTACATAATCGACTGATAAATGTTTTTCTATTTTGTTCTTCTATTTAATAGATTCTTGTTTTGTTCAACGATTGAAAGTGTGTTTTGTTTAATTAGTTATCATTGTTAAATTTTATTTTCAATTTTTTATAGGTATGTGCTTTGTCGACAAAATTTTGTAATTTTATAGGACAATAAAGCTGTTTCTCTCTCTCTCTCTCAGAGAATTACATTAAAAAGCTTACCTACTCAAGAAAATTCATATTAGATATACTTCAAATGTGATACTTGAAATCATATTCATATAATCTATTTAAATCGTTTTCTATTCTTTTCATTTCATTACTTAGTCTAAATTCATTGTGTTAGCATACCAAAAATTAATTATACATAATTTATGGCTTTTACTGAGATTTTCAACAAAATACTGAACGGAAAACAAAATAAATGTTTGTTTTATAGATTAAGTTATATAACAAAATCGCCAGAATTAATTGAAAATGTATTGATTGAATTATTTATCTCTATTAAATTTTTCAATATTTTATCTATTTTATAAATTTTTCAATATTTTATCTATTTTATAAATTTTTCAATATTTTCAGAATTTATGAAATTCTTGAAAAATATTATAACCCTTGTCTAGAAGAGTTGATTCTCCTTCAATTTTGACATGAATTCTATGTTTATTATAGCATAGAAGTAGTATGTGAATTAAAATTGTGACTTAACTATAGATTTAATATCGATTTTGTTTACAGGAAAGTTATAATTGTCATTATCTGCAAAAATGTTTACTGCGACATATGATGCGGTTAACTATATCCTTTAGTTTTTCACGAATTTTACATTATTTTATGGAAAATGCATTAAATCGACATCACATATGTGTTAAGCGAGGAAAGTAACTGTTGTCAGTTTTTCCGATCATGACTTAAGAGGCCCCGTTACTCTGCTTGTTGTTCACTCACACTTTTGTGGAAGAATGTATGATTCATTTCAGTAATTTTTGTTAATGATGAGACCATTACTCGGTTAAAATCCATTACAATATCAAAAGAAAAATTTATTTTGATTTTGACGATTATTATACATGAGGCGGCGTTTCAACACACAATGGCTTTATCAGATTTAAATACTGAACGCTTATATAGTAAGGAAAAGCAGTCATTATAAGAAATCATATAATGGGTTAGTGTATGGTTATCGTTTGATTAAACTTTTACAAATTGCATCCATTTTGAGATATATTCAGTAGAGGAAATGATTTGTGTTTATTTGTTGTTTCAATGAGTTATCAAAATTCTTATAGCTGTTAATTTCTAGGAATTTCCAAAATTTCAAATCTCTACTCTCTATGAAAATATGGAAATTTGCATTGAATGTATTATATTTATATATAATGAATGACTGGAGTAATTGGAAACTCTCTTGTTGTTTTCAATACTGCCCTTTTTTACTTTCTTTTTCCGATGTTTCTATATGTTCTACCAATATTTATTTTGCTACTTTCCCCACATGTCTGACTAACTTATTTCAAGCCATAAAACTTAACAGGTATAAGAATTCTAACTACTGAATAAAATATTCAATATTTGATGTAATTTGTGCAAGTTCCCTCTATTTCCTATATTTCTCTATATTTCAGAGAGAGAGAGATGAGAGAGAAATAGCTTTACTGTCATATAAAATTACAGAATTTTGTAGACAAAGCACATATAAAGAATTAAAAATAAAATTTAACAATAATAACTAACCAAACTAATAAAAAAATGAAAGAACAAAACAGAAAAACATTTATTAGTTAATTATGTACAAATTGTCAATTAAATTAAATTAAACAGATACAAAATTTTGTAAATGAAAAAAAACATTAAGATATGTTGCTACCAAATGTGGAATTCAAGGGTCTATGGTAAATTGTGAAATTCAGTTACAGAATAAAATTCTACTACATAGTAAAATGGTCTCTCCAAAAGAAAAGCCTTAGTCGAACTTCAGAACTTTTTGTATGTACTTATACAATATATAACCTTTGAAACCAAGATATTTGTATCAAGTTCGGAAGCCACGTCATAGGTTGAATTATAGTAATCATAGAATCAAACATGTGATTATCTAATACTATTTCATTTCAATATAATTAGTCGGAAAAAGATTTTTGATCTTCAATTAGTACCTACATTTGAATCAAATTTACTAATTCGAGTTTTACAATTAATTGTTGTTGAATAATTTCAGATACAAGAAGAGAACAATAATATAGAAAATATACTTAAAGAAGATATACAAAACAAAATTGTTAAAGATATAAGGTTACCGAAAAGTATAACACCTTTAAATTATCGACTAAAGATTCATCCAATCATAGATCCTTACGGCTCAAAGAATTTCACATACTCTGGAGAAGTACAAATAACAGTGCAATGTAAAGAAGAGACCAAAGAAATCGTTCTCAACTGGTATGACGTTCACACCAACGAATCGGCTGTCATAGAACAAGTGTCCAAAGTCACCGACGGAAAATCCCATGAAGAAAATGGAACAACGTCTGAGATGCCGCAACTGAATCGAACACTTTTAGTTTCCAATGTTGAACAGGATCAAGAAACAACGAAGTCTATGACTAGGTCGTTCAAATCGACAATAGAAAATGCTGCAAATATAGAATTGGCTCTGAAACTTCAGCAAACCAACTTGATGATCAAAGATATAACGAAAGAGGAAGAAAACAGCAAAATAAAAATACGCATGGAACAGAACTTGAGAATTAACGAAACTTACAGAATAGATATCAAGATTTCAGGAAGAATTTTAGACAATTTAATTGGCTTATATAAAACGTCTTACAACACAAGCGAAGGTGAAACCAGGTAAGCTAAGTTGAGTTGTTATGTATGATACTAACATGATGCAATATATCAAAATAATATTCCCAAAATGGAAAACTTCATGCCTCAAAGTTGTATGAAATAAGAAAAGTTGAAAGGTGTTCCAGAAAAACGTCAGAAAATTTCGAGGGGTTATTCTTTAAGACATTTAAAAAAAAAAGTTCCAATTAATGTAGATCCGCAAATGCTTCCTCAAAAAAATAAAGGGTGTTGAAGTTTGAAAAAATATGTAATTTTTTTTAATATCTTCTAAACCACGAATGCTATCAAGATGAACTTTAGAAAATTGTTCACTTCTTAAGCTCTATAAAATGCTGTTGGAATTTCTTCCAAAACTGTTAAGGAGCGGAGAATAGAGGGGTACCGTTGGTTTCATTTAACCATGTTTTTGAGGGAGGTCATTATTGGTAAATAACGACCAAAGCTGTCATCTTTGGATGAAATTTCAACTGTAGGTTATAGAACTTGAGAAGCGATAACAATGTTCTGAAGTTCATCTTGATTCATTTTTTTTTCAAACTTCAACACCCTGTATTTCGGTGAGGAAGCATTTGCGGACCTACATTCATTGGAACTTTTTTTCTTGAAATGTCTTAAAGAATAACCCCTCGAAATTTTCTGACGTTATTCTTCTAACACCCTATATATATTATATATATATATAGTATATAATACATATATATATATAATATATATATATATATATATATAAATATATATATATATATATATATATATATATATATATATATATATATATATATATATATATATGTATATATAAATATATATATAAATATATATATTATATATATATATATATAGGGTGTTAGAAGAATAACGTCAACACACATAACAGATGTTCCGGACTTTTGTTCCTCTTCAGAATGGAGTAGCCGCAAAATTAAAAATGGAATAACTTGTAAGTGAAAGGAACAACAGACTAAATATCTTATATATAATATATACTTGAAATCAAGTACAATTTTAGAGGTTTACAATTCTAATATACGAATGTAGCTATAAATGCTTCGCCACATACTTCAAGTCACAGCAGGTGGTCCTAGTTTCAATCTACAATGATTCAGATTATAGCTTAATAAATAGGCTCTAAATATGCGCTTGCAGCGGTGTCATTAAAACTTTGTAATGGTCAGAAACATTATCAGGTTATAAATTAATACATACATCGTTATGAAAACAAATTCAACGCTTATATAGAATTATCTATATATAAAATATAGTCTTTAGTATAATTGATCATTTAACGTATATTATGAAGAGCATTCAAGTTAATTTCAGCAAATGTTGATAGAAAACGGAGTTTCACTGAAAGCTATCGTTTCAACTTCAATTCGCTAGTAATAATTATAATTACCTACTGCAAAATAATTTTCAATGTTGGAATAGTATATTACATACCCAGGTGGAAAGTGTTTCATTACTGTCGAGAGATGCGTTAGTACTATCCTTCTCGAGACATAAATGAAACTTTCCACCGAGCTTTGTACACTATTTTATTTACAACCACTTTATCCACTTCCTATTACTCCGATATTTAGTTTATGGTAACACACTCCAGGTGGTAAAATAACGTAGGTAATAATTAAAAAATTGTTGTCGTTTTTCTGTAATCAGTGTGAACGTATTAGAATGCGTATGTTGGTGTGTCACTATACCATTTTGAAATATCAATATTCAACAAAATTACAAAAAATTATTATACTTTCCAACAGGGTGGAAAGTGCTCACTTTCCACCCGGTTGGAAAGTATAGTCAAAAAACGTCAACTTTCCACCTTTCAAAGATAGGTGAAATGACACTATTACATGCATGGTTGTAAATAAAATATTTTTTCAACATGGAAAGTTGTTTGAGTAAAATAGTTTAGAATCAGTTGAAAAGTCGAAATCAACCTTTAAGTTAATTGAAATTTTAAAACATTTATACAAGGTATGTAGTATTCTTCTAGGATAAAACCTTTGAAACATCCGTTCTGAATTATTGGTGAAAATAATTACAAGTGAAATTAAAATATTCTTAAGCATAGTGTGAACTTATATGTATATGTTTTATGAATATATGTATATATATATATATATATATATATAAATATATATATATATATATATATATATATATATATATATATATATATATATATATATATATATATATATATATATATATATATATGAGGAGCAGACTTGCAAATTGCATTTTGTCCATTTTTACAATTTTTCAGGGGACGCAAAAAACGGTCACAAAGAAACTGATCTTTAGCCAAAAAAAACGCTAGGTATATTTTGAAGTAATAAATTGTTGAAAATATTTAGCTCCAATTTTCGTACAAGAAAGTCAAAAAACAACTGAAAAAAATCAGAAAAAAGGTTGGACATAAAGCACTTTGTTTGTCTTTAGTGGTCAAAACGCGATCTATATTGTCAGAATTGAAATAAACTGAGGAAACTATAGTGTTTTCATAAAATTTTACTATTGAAATATTATTTTGAAACAAACTTTGTATGTCAAAACCAAGAAAAAAACTTAAAAATTATTTCATTGTTAAAAAAAACACTTTTTACTTGAAGACGTTGTCGTCAGTAGCCTCACACTCACATGATTCTGTATTCATCTCTTGCTCTTTATTAGAATCTACTTTATGATCGTTTGCCACAACTTTTTAAGCAGTGTCCAATGTTTTGGGACAAAATGCATTTTGAATGTACAATATGATTGGACTTAATTCAGTTTGTTTGTCTAGGTAGTTTATTCTATTTAATTACACAGGGATTTACTGCATTTTGACGGTCTATATGCTTATAAAAAAGGTAGAGCTTAACCCAAAGAATGCAACGCCACCTTTACCTCAAATTTATAAAATATGGACAAAATGCAATTTGCAAGTCTGCTCCTCATATATATATACCGTAATTTGGGGCTACTTTGCACCGCATGAGAACTTCCATCTACTGATAAGAGGAGATTTTGGTAATAGTTCTAGTATCGGGAGAGAGGTCCAATTAACAATTTTTGAGCTGATTTGCGATTTTAAATGATTAATTATTTTATTTTTTATTCTTAAAATAGGAGAAAAGTCTCCTCATAAGGGGAGGTTACTTTACACCACTGTTGTAAATACATTTAAAATCGGAATTAAAGTGCTTCTGGAGCTGTGGAATTGGTATTATATTCGAAATCGAAGAACTTGATGAAACACGAGATTTTTAGTAAATAATTTTTTTAAAAATAGTGGAAGGTATGTCGCGCCAACATTTTTACAATTGCAAAAAAACCGCGAATTTCTGAGCTCTTGCCACGTGCACTGCCAACTAATGATTAATACAGGGAGATGCGTGTTTCTTCTCAGAAACGATGGTACGTAGTCAAAACTCCATACAGATAAGAGCAGGTGGTTATCTATAAGCTAGTATGGAGTCTAGGCCTATTGATATCTTTCTTCTTCGGCGGTGCAAAGTAACCCCCGAAGGAGCAAAGTGGCCCCTAGTTATATATGTATATATATATATATATATATATATATATATATATATATATATATATATATATATATATATTTATATATCTGTATAATGGAACAACTTTGCCAAAGAAACGAAAAATCAAATTTTTGATCTGATCTATATTATCTTTGAAGCAGTTGTTTGATGCGTGTTATGGATTTTTTGGTTCTCATCCTTATATTTCTATGCGATAAACTTGTTTTGTATTTGATAGCCTGAGTTCCGGGTAATAAAGAGTTCATAAGACCCTGCCAAAATTAGACCAAATTTTCTAAATAGGAAATTTAGAATGGAAGCTAAAAATGTGCCATTATCGTACAGAAGATTTTGTTTGTTGTTTCTTTTCACTTCCAAGTTTTTCCCTTTAACTAGGTTAATTTTAACTTTATGTAGCAATAATTTTTACACAAGAATAATATAACTTCGAAATAAGTAACTGAAAAAAAAATAGCAACGGACCAAGCCAATTCATTTCATCTTCCAATTATAAATTTTGGTAGGTATCCAAATTGAAAATAAATGTTTTTAAATTGTAAGGCCACTTAGTAACTATTTCAAGAGGAATAGAGAGGTCCTTTCTCACGTTGATCTTCTTCTTCACTAAATTCATGTATTTATGATATATACCGGGTGTGAATGAGTGATGGGCCACCTCTATAACTTTTTAATGGATTCTTCGATTTTATTGAAATTTGGGTGGTTTATCTCATACATAATTTTGAATTTTTTCACATACAAAATCAGTATGGCTGAATTCCGGTTTCACAGAAAACGATATGAAAATTAAAGATTTAAATGGAACACTCTATATATTTTTACATATTTTAATTCTGAGCGTTCAAATACATACATTTCATCTGTCAAATGTCAATTCTAGCGCCGTTTCAATTTTGTTTTTCATTTTTGTTTTTTTCATCGTAGATGGCTGCGACGTCGTCTAAATCATAGATAATTGATTTAAAATATCGCCCAAAGTAATAATTTTTCAAAAAATTTGTTTTCGTGAAGTTTGTTAACGATTAAATTCTTTTTCGAACCAAAACTCAGTATTTTAAATAAAAACATACATGGGCCACCCTGTATATCAAAAAGCTCCATCAAATGTCTTCAAAATGATTCACACATCAGTTTTCTCAATTCCTAAATAACGAAGTAATTATTAAAAATCTTATTCCTATTAGTCCCCTTTGCTCCTGAGACCGACCCTGTTTACGAAATATGAAAAAAAATTTGACAGATGGAATGTATGTATTTGAAGCTTCAGATCAAAAATATGCAAAAATATACAGGGTATTCCATTTTAATTTTTAATTTTTATATCGTTTTCTGTGAAACCGGAAGTCAGCCATATTGTATGTGAAAAATTATGTCTGAGATAAACCACCCAAATTTCAATAAAATCGAAGAATCCATTAAAAAGTTATAGGGGTGGCCCATCACTCATTTACACATTTACAAAGTATATATATATATATATATATATATATATATATATATAGGTATATACTTTTACTATTACATAAGGAATGTATTAGAATTATTTAATTTTTTTGTAAAATTAACCCCCAAGTTTTCACTATCTCTAGATGGCTTATAACTACGGATTTTGAACCTATTTATGCTCGAAGGCTGTTTCCATGTTTTGATGAGCCTCATTTCAAAGCCAGTTTTGATCTGAGCATAGCACGAAGAGAAAATATGACAGCATTAGCAAATACACCTCTGAAGTATTCTGAACCAATGACGTAAGTATGAAAAAATTAACTTTCATTCATTCTTTGGAAAGAGAATAACTGGATTTTAAATAAAATTATCGAGTTATCACTAAAAAACATATGTTGAAATATTACCCCCCAGCGAAGAGATTTTACTGCTTTCTATGAAATGTAAGCTGAAATTGTATTAAAAAATCCACTTTCTTAATTAAGACAATTTTGGTAAAATAAGTTAACTCTTGTGAACGAAATACAAATTTTTAGTTATTTCATGATAGAACATGTTGGAACTTGGAAATTAAAAATTTTTGAGGAAGTATATCCAATTATGTACTATGTATTGTTACTTATTTGTCGCTTAAGAGAAGTAATAATCCATTACAGGCAAAAACAACTCATATATATATATATATATATATATATATATATATATAATGTATATATATATATATATATATATATATATATATATATATATATATATATATATATATATATATATATATATATATATATATATATGTA
Organism: Cynegetis impunctata; assembly: GCA_030704885.1. Classification (NCBI taxonomy): domain Eukaryota; kingdom Metazoa; phylum Arthropoda; class Insecta; order Coleoptera; family Coccinellidae; genus Cynegetis; species Cynegetis impunctata. The sequence goes on from JARQZK010000772.1 coordinate 440,829, forward strand.
TTTGTTATTTATTGAAAAAGTATCATTTCCTTATTTCTCAAATATTTTGCAAGTAATTTGTAGAAGTAGTTTTAATATCATCAAATCTTCATTTAAAAAATTGTGTTCAAAAAATTTCCGACATGAATTTTATGTTTTTGTTCCATTATTGAAATTTTAATGAGGAACTTTATATTAAATGAACACACTCATTATTGATTTTTGAAGGAAAAATAGTTCAGAATGGATATGGGACCACTTTGAAACTACACCCCCTATGTCGACGTATTCCCTTGCATTTATCGTAAGTGATTTTGTGTCATTGGAGTGCAACACAAGCTGCCCAAATACAATTCTGAGAATTTGGGGTCCTGAAAGTGATTTAATTAAAGGCGAATTTGCATTAGAATCGGCTACAGCTATCATTGAGTATCTAGAAGATCACTTCGACGTGAAATATCCCTTGCCCAAGCTAGACCTACTTTCAATTCCGAATTTAGGACAAACTGCAACAGAGAACTGGGGACTTATATCATTTAGGTAAGAAAGTTTTCTTATAGCACAGGCTTTAATACTTCATTCAGCGATGTTAGGTATAGATATGACAAATATTGGTGAGTAATTTGATAGAAGCATACAAATTTTTAGTCTACTTTACATCATATTAAAACAATGGTTAAAAATAACAATTCACACATTTATTATAAGAAATAATGCATGACGCACGTTTCGGTGGAACTTCACCTTCTTCAGATGGTAATGGCAAACTAACTATGATTCTCTGTTATAACGAAAACAAGAAATGACAAATTATGTAGAAGGGGTAAATACAAAGATGGTAACAAGTAATTATTAGAAAAGGAAAAACCAATTCTGAACTGCTAGTCAGGTAGTTCGGTAATTTTGAAAAGATTAAGAAGGGGGCTTGAAGTATGATCGATTTGGCTATTCAATAGGAGACCGGAATGCTTGTATTTATTTATCTGTAATGATTCTAAAAAATTAAGTTTAATTCCCTTACTTTCAGTATTTAATATATCAAAATCGAAATTGAATGTGTGATTTTCTTGGATTAAATGGTTTGCATAATGTGAATCCGACTTCTGATTAACAAAGCTACGTTTGTGTTCTGAAATTCTAGTTTGAAAACTTCTGAAAGTTCTACCAATGTAAAACTTATCACAATCGCCACAATTAATTTTATAAACTCCTGATTTATTATCTTTATGAACTTTGGATTTATTATTTTTTATATGATTTCCTAAATTATTACCTGTACGATAAGCAATGTTAATGTTGTGCTTAGATAAGAGAGATTTAAGTTTTTTACTTGAATTTCCGATGAAAGTGAGGCTGTTGTATTTGATATTATTTTTAGTAAGGGGGTACACCTGGTTAATCGCATTTTTGAAAAACTTTTTATCTATCATATTGTCTATAATATTGGGATCATAATTATTATTTACGGCAATTTGTTCAATTATATTTTCCTCGATGTTAAAATTTACATCATAATTGTCTTAAATAGTGACTCAACTTCGTTGAGTTTTAGTAGAACATACAATCTTGATATATCACTTATGTCAAATATACTTCATCTGAGGAACGTCAAATGAAATAGAGTTGTACTGCTGCAAAACTTTTCAAATTATACTATTTTGCTTTGAATAAGATTGTTAAGACAAGGGATTAATAAAAAAAGTTTTGCTAGTGTGAATCATTTTAGCGAATATGTTCTTCTTTCTTATCTTTAGTCGCTGATATGTAACATTAAAAAAAAGGTAGAGTGGAAGCGTATAACTCAAGTAAAATACCATTTTAAAATGAACTAAATACTTAGGTAACATAAAAATGAAGGAAGATTGATTCGATATATTTCTTGAATTTTCAGGAAGGCTTCCCTTTTATTTGATTCAAACAAGGAAAGTGCTTTGATAAAACCACATATCTTCAACGTATTAGCAAAAAATTTGGTTAAGCAGTGGATAGGTAATTTAGTGTCGGTGAAATGGTGGTCAGAAAACTGGTTGAAGGAAGGTTTCGCCATGATGCTAGCTCCAGTAATCGAAAGAGATGTGAGTATTAATTACTATTAACTATTAACTGCTATATGATCCAGATTTCTTGGCATATATATATATATATATATATATATATATATATATATATATATAGATATATATATATATATATATATATATATATATATATATATATATATATAGTTATACATATACGTTTCGTTTTGAATTATTTCAGTGTTTTGTAAGAATTATAATTAGACATATATTACGCTGGACAATGTGGAATAAAAATGATTTCTGGTGAAGGAAATTACAGCTTAAACGTTGAGACACAATAAACAATGTGAAAGTTTAAAACAAGTTGATATGTTAATTATATTGAACATCCGACAACGGAAGGGTTTGTTCCCTGAATTGTTGTGTAGTAAAACTGCTTTATTTGAAAAATATAAGAAAAAAAATTTTGTTATCAAAAGTTACATATTCATTTCTGAAACTACAAAAACCGTTGAAAATGCCTACCTCCTCCTAGGATACAAAATGACTGCCAAATACCACGTTCGTTTCTCTATCCAATTTCTCAAATCTGTTTATCAAACATACGGCCAAAATTCAAGGGGTTAATTCCTCGACTATGCTGAGAATATGTTTTCCTTGAATTTTTAAATATGCATTGTTTCCAGGAAAGATAAAATTCCGAAAAAATTATTTTTGATGTTTTTAGAATTAGGTCGATATTATATTTTCAGCCTGTAATGTTTACGTGTCTAATAAGACCAAAGCAGCCTTGTCAATCACTTCAATCCTTGGCAATGGCTACATTGTCTTCAATTTTTGCCATAATACCCTCATATATATATATATATATATATATATATATATATATATATATATATATATATATATATATATATATATATATATATATATATATATATATATATATATATATATATATATATATATATATATATATATATCATAACAAAGTTCAGATTTGATACGATACACTAAAATAAAGTAGTAAACTTATATGCTTCATAATCACAAAAACCCAGTAGGTACGTTGTATATTCTACAATAATGTCCATTGCTTTGAAGTTTCCCTCCTCTTAGAGCATCTTGCTATGTGTAAATATTTTCATTCCATTCACCTCCAATAAGTAAATATTGAGGAATTTGATTAATACGTCGACTATAACTTCTCATTAGCATTTAAAATGAAAAAATTTAAGTAGAAATCTTCTCACTTCAATGATTCAGTTTAGTTAGATACTTTCATGTAGACAACAATAATTTCGAAATTATTTTACTTTCTTTATGCATGACATGGAAGGTTAGTAAAATTAATCAGATTTATCTCGGAATATAGAATTATTGGGGGGAAATTAAATTGTTTTACATGTAGCTACAATCATTCCATAAGAGAATACTTTATTTTCACTTACTGATATAATAATTGAAGCATTTATTCTATAATTGACAGTTCAATTTGAATGCAAAAAATAAACGCTTCTGCTGGAACTTTTGATCAAAGGACTTATATTCAAATATATATTTTAAGAACTCAATGAAGGTTTCACAGTAAGAAGATTTTTCTTTTCATAGATTTTTTCTTTTTGAAGAAATCAAAGTGCCCTTTGACAAAAGAAGACGAATGTATTTTAGCGTTATCGGCATTAATTCACGATTTCATAGGCACCCATGAGACTATAATATATATGTTACACACCCCTTGACATATTTGCACACCCCTCGGAGTATTTGACATTCCTGATGAAGTGACTCACCTTCATACCATTTCTTTCACCTACTATCTTTCTTACTCTCTCAAAAATCGTGAAGAAATTTTACCAAAATGAATAATATCAACTTGTAACCAAGATGATTCACTTTAGGTGGACATAACTAACAGCGGTATTGTGTGGCATTATGAGAAACTTTCAAGGCCAAATTTTGAGTATTCGAGTAGTAGTATGACAGAGTAGTATTTAAAAAAATTCTCACTGCAAATCGAATAAGCTGCACTGATGAGATCTAATAAAATCGAAATTGAGTCGGTTGGGTTGTGAATGTAGAATTCTCGTCGCGAAATACATCTAAACAGCTCCCTTAGAAAGTTGTTTGATGAGTTTTAGCAGGTTTTCACTTTGAAAACCTGATTGTTCAAATGGGTGCGATTATCAAAGTTGGACCTAGGACCAAGATAGTTTTTTCGTTTCATGACTTTGTATGATGCTTGGCACCAAAAACACTATTTCATATATATATATATATATATATATATATATATATATATATATATATATATATATATATATATATATATATATATATATCAGGGGCGGCTAGTCAAAGGAGGCTAAGCCTCCTCAATAATATTCCGTGTATCACTAATATATTATATTGAATAGTCAGCATTCAGCATATTCATATTAATCAAAATCATATTATTTTATGCACCTACCTTCCTTTCAACCTACATTATATAATATATATAATAATAATAATATATTCATTAATTACGATAGAAGGTATTTACATTTACTGCATTTCATTCATTTCAAGATTTGTGGCAACGCTGCGGAGGCATGGAAAGGTATATTCTCAACGTTCATTATGCCTGCCACAGAAAAGCAAACAACGGTGCAAATACTCCGAATGAATACTTCATTGCAATAGAAAAGCAAAACACATGTAAATGGCAACACCGATAGAGCCCAGTCTCATACAATGTCGACCAATCACAACTATAGAATTTCGCGTGACATCGAGTGAATTCGTTGGAAAGCATTAATCGTAGGTTGATCTTAGTTACTAATGGCAGCGTGTTTACTTATATTGCTCGCGTGTTGTTTTAAAATGAGTTTGGTTACTGAAGTTAATTTCAAAAATTTCAATGGTGACTTATTGGAATATTTGTTATCCCATAACTTTAGTGCACTAAGTTATGAGGATAAAGTTTTGATAAAAACATTGCGATCTACCCCTGAATTAAATAATTTGCTGAATTAAACAATTTGGTGCAGCGTAACAGACAACAAAACCGTGTTGTTTATAATGACAATGAAATTTTGGGGCAAAATGAAAATCATGTGAGGACTATTAAATACCTTTTTGATAATGATTTGAATCATGATTTACCCCAAGTTTATAAATTCTTATGTCTAATTGTTTCTATCCCGGTGACATCGGCTTCCGTAGAGCGCTCGTTTTCCACTTTTAAGAGAATTAAAACTTATTTACGAAATTCAATGAGCCAGGATCGTTTGAAAAATATTAGTTTGTTGTCTATTGAAAAGGAATTGGTAAAACTTTTGGCGAAAGACAAAAAATTTTATGAGGATATTATAGATCATTTTGCTAACGTTAAAGATCGCAGAATCCCGCTAATCTTCAAAAATATATAATAACTTTTTATTTGCTCTCACCAGCTGTTAACAAATTCGTTAAGTAGGTAGGTAGGTAATTATTTTGTGAAAGAAAGAAAAATTTGATGAATAGATGAATTGATTAATTGGCTGAGAAGAGTTTTTGTGAATATTGTAAATAGGAGTTGTAGGTCTCAAGGTAGACACTCGAAAGTGAAAACAAATTAATAGCTTAGGGTGCTTGTTTTACTTTGATTTTCTTTAAATTATAAGGCAGTCGACCTTGAAATCCTAAAAATTTTCGCCTATGGTGTATTTTTTAACACCTCTTGTAGCCTCCTCAAACCAAAACCTCACGAGCCGCCACTGATATATATATATATATATATATATATATATATATATATATATATATATATACATATATGTATATATATATATATATATATATATATATATATATATTTCTGTCTATATATATATATATATATATATATATATATATATATATATATATATATATATATATATATATATAGTGAGAGCTTATGTATTTTCAAGTTGTTTACACGATAAAGGGCGCAATTTTGGAACATTAGGGTTGAAAAATTGTAAATAGGTAGTTTCCTATGATATCTTGAATGGGATTGGTTTTGGTTCGTATTGGTTGGGGGGTTGACCCCTCGGGGGAGGAAATAAACTTTCTTTACACGATAAAGGGCGTAATTTTGGAGCAATAACATTGAAAGCTTGTGAGTAGGTAGTTTCGTATGATATATTGGATAGGATTGGTTTTGGTCCAAGTTGCTTGGGGGGTTGACCCCCTAGGAGAGGAAATAAATCTTTTTTACACGATAGAAGGCGCAATTTTGGGACCATAGGGTTGAAACTTTGTATGTAGGTAGTTTCGTATAATATCTTGGATGTTAAAGAGGAAAAAATTATGGTTCACACGTAGAGGGCGCAATTTTTGTTTTTAGGATTTGGAACAAAAATCATAATTGAATGAATAGAATTTTTAAACTAGATACGTTTTGAAAACCTGCTTTTCTAATGCAGCTCGCTGCGATAGAGTTTTTTGAATTATTGAAGAATTTTCCTTGTTCACTTTTTGTACTAATCAAATCTGAATAATTTCCAGCTGAAACCTGAGTGGGATACTTACAACAACCTACCTCTAATGGAAATCGAGAATTCGTTGTTCGAAGACAGCTTGAACTCCTCCTCGAGTATTCGAACGAAAATCGTCGATAATGAACAAATTGAGCAAATTACCGACTCTCTCATTAATGAGAAAGGAAGCAGCCTGTTAAGGATGTTGAACAACACTGTGGGTCAATCTGTTTTTGAAGAAGCTACCCGAAATTATTTACGAACTTTGTAAGTATGCCTTGTTTATTCACCAATGCTGTTGGTTCAACATTTGCCCTTGCATGTATGATTTGAATATTCAATGAGAAATAATGATGAGAACAAATGTCGAGATGAGGTCATGGTTAGGTATTCTTCAGAATTATTTAATCGATATTATTCTCAGTTGTTATATGATCGTTTATTATTTTTCAGGGTTGATCATTCATTATTATATATTATATATATATATATATATATATATATATATATATATATATATATATATATATATATATGTATATATATATATATATATATATATATATATATATATAGATATATATATATATATATAATAATAAATGATCAACCCTGAAAAATAATAAACGATCATATAACAACTGACAATAAGTCTAGGGTAGATGTTGATATTTCGATGCTTCGTGAACTCTTATAACCAGCTCCGCTAGGAGGTTTGTATATATATATATAAATTAGATTTTTATATTTTCCTGAGCGGGATATTCGATTTTTTTAGCGATAAGAGACGTTTTAAAAAGAAAAATAGTATTCATTTAAACTTTTTTACATAACGAAATTTGTGACTTTTCAAAATAATTTTAGTGAGCAAAATTACACGTAATCTTTCAAAAATTGAAAAGTCCAATAACTTTCAGTAGCTCATATTGTTGTGGCTGCGGCTACCTTTAGTTGCTGATTACGTGCTATTCAGTCCACCTAATATCAACAGTGTACTTTGCTAATATTAGAGATTGAGGGAAAGCACAGAAAATCTTATAGATGTTGAGAGAAAGCACAGAAAATCTCATAGATGTTGAGAGAAACCACAGAAAATCTTATACATGTTGAGAGAAAGCACAGTAAATCTTATAATAGTTAAGGGAAAGCACAGAAAATCTTATAGATGTTGAGAGAAAGCACAGGAAATCTTATAGTATTTGCGGGAAAGCACAGAAAATCTAATAGATGTTGAGAGAAAGCACAGAAAATCTTATAGTAGTTGAGGTAAAGTACAGAAAATCTTATAGATGTTGGGAGAAAGCACAGAAAATCTTATAGATAGTGAAGAAAAGCACAGAAAATCTTATAGATGTTGATGGAAAGCACAGAAAATCTTATATACGTAATAATGAACATAAGATGGATAGGATGGAAGGATTGAATTGATTGAACATATATGTATATATATATATATATATATATATATATATATATATATATATATATATATATATGTGTGTGTGTGTGTGTGTGTGTATGTGTGTGACCATTCCTGTTGATATGTTGCATTTATATTACATGAATTCAAATCTCAAAATTTCTACAATAATCGAATTTTTCTGTAATTAGCACGTTTTCACATTGAACAAGTATGATAATAATAATCAGAAGATTTCTAGAGAGACTTAATTAGGTTGAACAAAATTCCGTTTAAACAGTTATGTTTTTGACTAAGTACACATTTCTAGGCCGCTTACGGTAATCATTTTCGGGACAGTGTAAATTGAAAGTCGCTTTTATAACTTTTACGAGGTGATAAATGTTCAAATATTAATAACAAACAGTGACAATACCTACTAATATAAATGGTTTGATTGACAGCGAGAATCCTTTTGATATTGAAGATCACCTATGAAATCAGATTTTTAGATGCGCTAGCTCATGGTTAATATTATTTCTCATTAACTACAATTAAAAAATTATTTAAATAAATTGAAAACTGAAAATTCTTCGATATATCAAGAACTATCCGACAACTTGAAAAATGAAAATTCTTCAGTAGGTACATCAAGAACTATCAGACAAAATTCCAATGGTGGTTGTTGTTTCAGTTCTCTCATCGATTTATACTCTTCTTTCTTTTTTGTTAGAGAAACATAATATGGTCAAATCCTCTTAGTTCAAACACAGATGATAGCTGTTTTGTTTGTATTGGGATTTATCAATCTGTTTGTTCAAATACTTCTAGTTTTTAACTCTTCGAAAATAAATAGCGGAAACTACTCACTTTTTCAAAGTGATGTTTGATACGAAAATAAATGAACACAATTTTTTTTGAATGGAATTGGCATTTACTTGGTGAAAGTTCATATTCATAACTTTATAAAGAAATAAAAAACTAACTTTTCACAGGTTAAAATAAAAATCTATTGAGTAAACGCGTTTCGTCATAACATTGACTTCATCTCGTACTAAACCATGGTATTACAAAACAATCTATTTACACGAAAATTGAACATAACAGAGGGGTACTTAGAGAAACTAAATAACAATAAGCAATTCATTCTGAGCTATTAGTAGGTACCTACATTGAACAAATTAAGGAGAGGAGAAGGGTTTACTTCAATCTGGTCGTTAACTAAATTTCCGGAATTTTTATATTTATTTATGTATAGGGATTCCCAACAGTTGGTTTTATGGAGACTATTTTCAAATTGTAATATATTATAATTCTGATTAAAGGTATGGTTTTCTTGAATAAGATGACACGCATAATTAGAATCAGTTTTCTGCTTAATATAGCTACGTTGGTGTTCGTGTATTCGAGTTTTGAAATTTCTAATTGTACGTCCTATATAGAATTTTTCACAATCGTTGAAAAATTCGTGAAAAATTCTATATAGGACGTACAATTAGAAATTTCAAAACTTATTCAAGAAAACCATACCTTTAATCACAATTATAATATATTACAATTTGAAAATAGTTTCCATAAAACCAACTGTTGAGAATCTCTATACATAAATAAATATAAAAATTCCGGAAATTTAGTTAACGACCAGATTGAAGTAAACCCTTCTCCTCTCCTTAATTTGTTCAATGTAGGTACCCACTAATAGCTCAGAATGAATTGCTTATTGTTATTTAGTTTCTCTAAGTACCCCTCTGTTATGTTCAATTTTCGTATAAATAGATTGTTTTGTAATACCATAGTTTAGTACGAGATGAAGTCAATGTTATGACGAAACGCGTTTACTCAATAGATTTTTATTTTAACCTGTGAAAAGTTAGTTTTTTATTTCTTTATAAAGTTACAATTTTTTTTAAGAGATTCATACTAAATTTGATTCGCTTTACCTTTGCTAGGACTTCTTCTGATACAAAGTCCGAAAAATCATTGATGGAGGTCGATTGTACATCTCAATGCAATAAGTTCAGTATAAATCTCCGATAAAACTGTTTTTCTGTTTCATTCAATTTACATACCCGTAGTGGGGTGATATATTTTAGATGCTAGATATTTTAAATAACGATTGAATATTTTATCGAAGTATAATATAAAATATTCGTTTAGAGACTCTACTATTCAACTTTCATAGAATAATTTGATGAACATAGATCTACTTTGTATTAAGCTACGGTTCCACTGGAGGAACATGGAGGAACATTTTGTTTCTCTTTGTTGCCAAGGGTAGAAACTTATGGCAACATACGTATTCTTGTTTCCACTGAACCAACTAAAATTGTCAATAATTTCATATTGTTTAGTAGAAACAATCAACATTTTTCGACGAAACATAAAGAAGGAACATTCAGGAACATTTTGGAACATTTTCGGAAACACAGGTAGATTCTGTGATGAATGTGAGCTCAAAATTGCATCCACTTACATTCATTAGATAGTTCATTTCATAGTGAGATTAAATCATTATTTGCCATGTAATAATTCCTTTTCCGGAAATTCAGGATTCAATGTCATATCAAATAATATATATATATATATATATATATATATATATATATATATATATATATATATATATATATATATATATAAACAATTTTCTCTGAAATAAACTGAATTTAAAATTATTTAATTTAATTCAGCTCATACAAATCTGCTGGGCAAGATGAATTCTGGGCTTCTATTGTGCAAGCTGCGGATGTTCAACGTAATAATGGGTCAAATTGGAATGAAGAAAATTTGAAAACTATAATGGACAGTTGGACAAAGCAACCAGGATATCCGTGTATAACAGTAACAAGGAATGATAACGAAAAATCCGTTTATACAATAAATCAGAACAAATTCGGAGATGAGAACAATTCTTCTAGTTCTTGGTATGTGCCAATCACCTACACAACCAAATATAATGACAAGGAAGAAAGTATATGGATGAATAATGTTAAGTCCTTTGCACTTGATACTACAGACGCAGCTAATGATTCCTGGATATTGGTTAATTTACGTAGAAAAGGTGATGTATAAACAATTTGATATATTAAATATCTGCATTACAACATACTCGACATATTACCGAATAATAAATACCTAATAGCATTGAATGAAATACTACAACAATTCTCAGAGACTTAAATAAAATCAACTCATTAAATTTTACTCATTAAATTTTATTTAAACCTATGAAAAGTTAGTTTTCTGTTTCTCTATGAAGTTAAGAAAATGAATTGCGAAATCTCGAAATAGCTTTGAAAATATATCCATTAGTTAGTTGAAATTTTGAGCCTGTTGAAGCTATTCACATATTAAGCACTAGCTATGTAATGTAAAAGCTGATTAATAGTTGTAAAGAATTGAAGTGAACATTCTGTTGACGTAGATTCAGAACCAGCTAGGGGTGCCCAATTTGTACACAAATAAAACATAGAATGTGGTTACGGGCAATATAGTAATAATTTTATTTTAAATAAAAATGAGGAACCAGTTAAGATCAAATCATAATTAAATAAAAAGTATAACATACATACAAAATAATGAAACAACTTAATTTTCTTACCCCCTGCTCGGTAATTACTTCATTATGAAACTGAATTATGGTAGATAAGTACCATATGGAGTCTCACCGTCATAGGGAGGGTAAGTAAACATTTACATCCGTAGAAAAGTAAGTTCAATAGACGAAATTTTTTTTTATGAATGCTACCTACTTTTTATTTTGAGTAAATATTTGTAGTACCCACAATTTGTTAAATTTTAACCACTCTTCTCCCTTATAGTATATACAACTATTTAGGAACTAAGACAAACATTACAATAACAAAAAAAAGTATTCATTGTGAACACTAAGGTTTTTTTGCTAATCTTTGGCTGACCACAATAATTGGCACTGCGGGGGGCAGTTACACAACTCTGAGTTCCTTTTGTCACAAATTTGATAATCATATTATAGTAAATTTACTTAGTAAATGTAAACAAGGTAGTGAGTTTCACATTTTGCAGGTTTTTATAGAGTTAATTATGATAGTATGAATTGGAAACTACTCAAAAAGCAACTTGAAGAAGATCATCATAAGATACATATATCTAACAGGGCCCAATTACTGGATGACTCATTTGAACAAGCAAAAATTGGAAATTTGAACTATAGCGTACCCTTTGGATTAACAAATTTCCTTAAACTGAATGAGTCATCGTATGTAGCCTGGTACCCCGCATTAAATAATCTGAAATATATCAAAACAATTATGGATTATCATGAATATTCTGGAATATATCACACCTTTCTAATTAGTTTGATTGCTAGAAGGTTCAATATCTTGGGCACATCTCCAAAACCGAAAGAATCCATAAACGATAAGTTTTTAAGACTAGAAATAATTAACTTGGCGTGTCAACTTTATTATGAACCATGTATAGATTGGGCTAAAGCACAACTAAAACGATGGATGGACCTGAAGAACCCTGATGCTAATAATCCGTAAGTTTTTGTATCTATTTCATAAATTTAGTTAGGAACAATACTTCTTTGAATTAATTGTCTCGTTGTTTGTTAAAATCTCATAATATGAGATGTCTTTCCAATCTTTCCAGATAAGGAGCATGAGTTACTTTTGATGATTACACAAAGACGTGTAAAACTGACAAAATTCCAAATTTTTTTAAATATGCCTGAAGTAAGGTTTTTACTATATGTACCTATGCATATCATTTGTTTCAAATCGTTTTGATTATTCAAACCTTTCTCTACGCCACCTAATAAAAATCGTCAGGAATTTTCCGGACACTCCTGAAGTGTCTACACCTTTTTAAATATTCAACCAAAAATAATAATTCATATACCATTTTGAATCTTACATTCCCTGATTTTGATTTTTATCAATTACGATAGGAGCGCCATCTGTGGACTGTATATTCAACTATATCTACAGTACCAGTGCATGGGACGCTGTCTATGAATAATTTTTGTAACTAATATGACTGCAATATAGTGCGAAATTTTCGCAACAGTCAGCAAATATATATTTATCACTATGAATCACATTTCTTCAATTTAAAATTTGAAATTCTTTTCATGATTTTGTGTTCTCTATTTTTCTCAGCATTCATCGTGATTATCGTCGAATAGTTCAATGCATAGCTATTGAAAAAGGAAGTCGAAAAGAGTGGTATTTCTTATGGGATAGAACATACAATCCAAATATTTCACCCGATGATCTCAACATAATTTATTTATCTCTGGGATGCACTCACGATCCTTGGCTCATAAATAAGTAAGATAAATATTGGCGAAATTTAAAGTTCCTTAAACATTTATGTTTTTCAGATACTTGCACTTATCTCTAAAAGGAAATATCTCTCTTGAAAATGTACCTCTGGTCTGGAAGTCATTGAGCCATCCAGTAGGTTTGAGAATAGGATTTCCTTATCTCCGTTTGAATTGGAATTATATATATAAAGAATATAAAGAAATATTCTTTGTTATGAAAGTAATCATTAGTGACTTTCTCTCAAATCTAGCCACGGAAATAGATATGGAAGATGTGAGTATTTAATGATTTAAATGTTTAGAAACAAATTCGATTTATGTGTTTGATATTTCTACATCTGTTCGAAAGTGTTGCAAATCTCCAAAATTATTTACATCACCATATTCAGACAAGAAAACAAATTGTTTTTCGATATCTTCAGAAAACCTTTAAAAGATATAACAATTCCTAAATGTTGAATTCAATTGGCATTTACTTGGTGAAAGTTCATTTTCATAACTTTATGAAGAAACAAAATATAATTAAACAAATGGCAGTAAATAATGGTTATTCACCCAATATGATTGACAGTCTCATTCAGAGGAAAAAATACAAAATGGCAATTTTAGTAGTTTACCCACATATATCCGAGAAAAATGAAGTCTATAACAGTTTAATATAATTGGCAAACCTTCCGAAAATCCGAAATTGATTCTTCATAAACAAAATTTCAAAGTTTCATATAAAACCAATAATAGCATTGGAAAATTTATTAAAAACAACAAATCAAAAATTCATAGAGACTAACGTACGGGTGTTTATAGACTCGACTGTAACGATTGTGAAAAATTCTATATAGGACGTACAATTAGAAATTTCAAAACTCGAATACACGAACACCAACGTAGCTATATTAAGCAGAAAACGGACTCTAATTATGCGTGTCATCTCATTCAAGAAAACCATACCTGTAATCACAATTATAATATATTACAGTTAGAAAATAGTCTCCACAAAACCAACTGTTAGGAATACCTATACATCAATAAAAATAAAAATTCCAGAAACCTAGTTAACGACCAGATTGAAGTAAAACCTTCTCTTCTTCTTAATCTGTTCAATGTACCTATCAATAGCTCTGAATGAATTGCTTATTGTTATTTAGTTTCTCCAAGAACCCTCCTGTGTTATGTTCAATTTTTCGTATAAATAGATTGTTTTGTAATACCATAATTTAGTACGAGATGAAGTCAATGTTATGACGAAACGCGTTTACCCATTATTTAAACCTGTGAAAAGTTGGTTTTTGTTTCTTTATGAAGTTATAATTCCTAAATGTTTCAATCACTCAGTTCACACAAATTAGCAGCATATAGGTCAATGATATATAGAGCTCTCTATCTTCTACTTGAAGTAGGTAGGCGGAATACAGAACTCGAAAGATATAAATAATATAAAAATTTTACAGACAGCTGCAAAAAGTAGAAAACATAATATTGTAAATAAAAATACTGTTGCAGGTGCACAGAAGTAATGTACAATAATAGTGTGCCACTGAATTGAACGTAAGAATTGATTTATGATTGTATTTTTCCTACAGCTAACCCAGTTCTACAAAAGCAATCAAGATAATTTGGAGCCATTTGCAAGTATTATCCAGGAAACGGTTAATAGAATTAAGCTTCGCATTGAATGGAAGAAGAATCACTTGGAATCTGTAGTTGATTGGCTGAATCAAAATGTGAAAAAGGCTCGTTAATAAAATAAATTTTATACATTAGTTGGATTTAATTGAAAAACCTACATATAATCTCACACATACTGAAAGTTAATGAAGTTTTGCATATGAACTCAGTAGAAGATCAGGATATCATTATTATTTTACCCAGAATAGATACACATATAGATTTAAATTTTTTCGTAATCCCATACTGTTATTTTGATTTAACGGTATTCAGATGACAATTGAAAAGTCAGTGTTAACGGCCGCCGGCCGTTAAGAAATCACTTGTTCAAATATCTATTTCAAAACATCATTCTGCTTACAATAACAACATTGAAATCTTGGTCCACAGCGAGTTGGGAGAATAAACCTCTGATTTTCATTTCGCATAGGCTAATAATACATCTTCATTAGCCACCTTTACATTCTTGCTTTTACGCCACATTTCAAAATTTTCATATTCTTTTCGATATCGCTCTTGAGTTATTTTCGGCAGTTAATCAACACTCGCTGCACTGCACATGATTCTCCCAATATTTCTAAAGGAATTTGATTTTGTTCCTCAATTTCATCAATTTCATCCATGGTCGTCGTTAAAGCGAACTTGAGAACACAAAAAACTGACGTTGTTTATAAAACTGTCAAACTGTTCCATGACAACAGAGTGCACGACGTTGGGATTTTTCTTTAGAATTGCGAGGTACGGGGTTTTTTCTTTCTTCGGAATCCAAAATATAATCTTTCAACGGGATTACGAAAAATTTTTAACGACACACGGCCGATACGCAAGTAACGGATTCGGTTAATTATAATCAATGTTGTTATTGTAAGCAGAATGATGTTTTGAAATAAATATTTGAACAAGTGATTTCTTAACGGCCGCCGGCCGTTATGAAATTATAACGGCCGGCGGCCGTTAACACTGACTTTTCAATTGTCATCTGAATACCGTTAAATCAAAATAACAGTATGGGATTACGAAAATAACTATAATAGATATAGGTGTTCATAAACACCAAAAATAAACCACCCCCTTCAGCTTCATCCCCTTCTACATTGTTTGTTCACAATATGTTCTATTTCAAGTCCTTCTCATTATTATTCTGCTTCTACTTTGAAGTTAAAAGCAATGGATTTTCACTTTGATATTATGAAAATGGCATATTAACCAATTAGGTATTATAACAACTTAAATACTTTGGCAATTTTTTATGAGGACTTAATTATTTTATTTGGCACGAAAGATTTATCGAGTAGTTTTACATTTTACCATTCCTAAAACTGAGGCTCCCCCGTTTTGGGCTCTCTAACAATTTATTCTTATAAAATCCTGAAAATTAAAATTATGTCTCATTATTCCTTTTTCTGCAAATAAGCTGTCCAACATTACTTAAACCCATATTTTTGAAGAAATACGTCTTCAAGCTTCAGTAATATTGCTTAAAATGCAATATTTTTCTTCTTTGTGAGGATATTTATGTCAATTCGAACACAAACATAAAAATGTATAACAGTATGGTATTACGAAAATAACTATAATAGATACGTTAATAGAACTCTATTTCAAATGTGTTAGAATGTTTTGTTTCTGTCAGATGGCAGTGCGTTCGAAAATCGATCGTTTCCTGCAGCGTTGCCGAATTGTAACATTTCTCCTCAATAAAAATAATTTTTCTCAAAAATAATTGTAACATAATCGATAATAGTAACCTACAGATTTTTCGACTACTATAATATAAAAATATTACTTGACACAAACCACGAGATGTGTAATACTAAATAAAAGCTTTTGTTCGGATTGTGTGTGCAGATCATCGTTTTACCCATAGAAATCTTAATGTATCAATTTAATGTACTCATATACAGTATATATCTATGGTTTTACCCAATAGATTAGAAACGATGTTGGTTTAGTGAGTGTTCAGTGAATACTCTGCACCATAATTACTGTAGATTTCAATTTAAAAGTATTGACATTTGTGAAAATATATTTTTATTCTCCTATAAATATTTGTATGAAATAACCTACCTCAACATTGTTTGTGGTAATCATCTTCACTAGCATTAGTACGAATTTATCGGTAAGATAAATCCTCAGGATCCTGTCACCCCCAGCTGTCAAAATAAATTAGTTCTAATAAAAGCAAGGCACGTTGGGATTTTCATATATTGATTTATTTAAAAAATTACATAATCTATATTCAATGGCAATTAAATCATGTTTCTTCTATGTAGGTGAAAAGTTCAAGATAATATTAACTAAATTGGATTAGGTATATAAAGAATAAAAATTAAAAAATACATATCACGTGGATAAAAGAAGTCTTTCATATTAACTAAATGCTAAAGTATAGTTCACAGTAAAATCAGCGACGTCAATGCACATTTAAATATTCGGAATGAAAAGTGTTGACCAGTTATTAGCAGAAATATTGAGTTATCACACAATTAAACTATTTCATCAATTTAGTGCAATTATAAAATGAATATTTTTTCTAATGGTAAACAAATGGAATGATTTTAATGTCAGTTGGTCGCAAATTCTACTGTAAATCAGCTGCCTTTGTCAGCTACCTTCTTCATTTACAGATTTATTTATTAGGCACATTTAAATCCTAAATGCAGATAAAACATATATTGACATATAAACGAATTTGAGAACTGAAAACAACAGCATTTGAGAGAAAGAAAAAATTTTGGAGAAAAATCAAAATTGTTTCTGATAATCGATTCGTCTATATAAACAAATTGAAATGTGTATACAAGAAGAATAACTGTTGAGATTCAGTTTTCATTTCTCAGAATAGAATCACAATTATAACTATAAAAATAAGTTAAGGAAATTTTCATGAGTCTAAAATTAAAAAATAGGTATTTCCAACATTATAAAAAATATTTTCGATATAATGTACTCATACATTATTGTATTTAACTGAAGTCTAAGTGATATGCAAACTATCTGATAAAATTATTCGGGATGAAGTATTCAATTCCTTTCGGAAAACATTAGGTCATGGTACATTTCTTTCAGATAAAAATTCATGTATGAAGGAAACATGAAATACTTATATTTAGGACACTGGTCTTCATCAAATTTTAAGCTAATCGATTTATGTGTAGGTGATTTCTATATATTCTTGAGAATCTCTCTAATTCTAAAATCTCAGTTCTTGAGTTTAGCTATGTTATTTTTGCCTTTGGAAATTGCCTTTGTTAATACAGTGTACGAGAATACTGTATGTCAAACTAATTATTAAAGTGATATAATTTTATTACTTGTGGAAAGCATTGCAGCATTTTTGAATTAATTTATTTAAAAAAGATAAACTATTAAAAATCTAGTTTATTTTCGTTCTTCTCATTTATGTGTAGTGTGAATATATGTATGATGCAGTGGCGTAGATAGGGGGGGGGGGATCAAGGGGATCAATCCCCCCATGAGCCTACGAAAATTATAATAGAATTGAATAATCGGAAAAATATGAACAAGGTGTCATTCGATTCGAAAGAGCATGAAGATATATTTTTTGAAATGAAATTTAAGTTCCGTTCTCGAAAATTGTAAAAGTTATAATCAATTTACTGAATTTTTTGATATCTAAATACATATACAAAAAGAGAAAATTTTCTAGAAGAAAGTCTCCCGGAACTGTAGGATTAATATTTATAGTTTTCTCAGAGTAAAAACATGGCCGACAACGGGTAGTCTGGCTTGCGAAAGTAACGCCCAATTGGGACACTTTAACAATAAACATTTTTCAACTATATTAAATATTAAATTAAGGAATGAAAAATTTCAGGTTCTTACTGGATAGGTAAATGAACAATAATCCAGTGACAAAACATTTTTATCTCGATTTTTCAATTGGTTATGCAATTGTTTTTTTTCTGCTTGAACAAGAACATTGCAAGTGTAATAACTGTTAAACTATAGATCTGATACATTTTTCCTTTCTTGGAGCTAGTTTCAAAAAAATGCAGAATAGATTCCTGTTAAAAAAAATAATTTTTCAGTTTTATATTAACAATTTACGCACTAATTAATCATAACTTTCTTTTCTTGATTCTCTTATAAACAACGCATTTGTTTGTAACCATTTGTTAAACAATAGGAGATGAATATTGAAAAAACCATTTCCATGTAGCTTCCGATAATAAAATACGGATCATTAAAATTATTTAAAAAAATTAATTTTGATTTTGCAAAACTATACCTACGTAAATTGTCAATAAACAACTGAAAAACTTGAAATTTTTTCAATGGGGATTTACTCTTACAATAATAGCTCCAAGAATGAAAAATAGTTCAGATCCATAGTGAACAGTTATCACACTTACAATTTTCATGTTCAAGTACCAAAAAATTGTTAATTAACTATTGCATAACTAATTCAGAAATCGCTATTATCGCTGGATTATTGCTCATTCACCGATTTAGCAACTATCTGAATTTTTTCATTCCTTAATTTTCATATTTGATATGGAAAAATAATTGTTGAATTGTTCTAAATGGGCGTGACTTGCCCAAACCAAATTACCCGTTTTCGGCCATATTTTTACCTATCTGAGAAAATTATGAATATTGATCCTACAGTTTCAGTAGTTGGGTATTTTTTTGGGAAATTTCCTCTTTTTTTCGAATCTTTCTTCAGATTTCAAGAATCTCAATTAATTTTTGACATATTGGCAAAGAACCAAACCCCCCTTTATTCAGTATATTGTTTACTTTCACAATTTTCGCGAGCGAATTTTTATTTTTCTCAAAAAACGTCTATATGCTATTCCAAATCGAGTGACACCTTGCTCATATTTTTCCGAGACTGCTGCAAAAAGTTGAACAAAAAAGCACTTTTTGACTAGACTGAATATATTAGAAAGATTTTCGATGTTTTTCACTAATTTTTGATAAATTTTTTCTAATTCGAATAATTTGAATTTTTTGCAATTTAATTCAATTTTTCTGCTTATTTTCTACTATCTACTTGAAAAATTAGTTTCATCAACAAGAATAGAACTTTAGAAGAAAAACTAATGACATTTTGCACTAAGTCATATCCCCCCCATCGCAAAAAGCTATCTACGCCACTGGTATGATGTATATATATATATATATATTTATATATATATATATAAATGAAAACTTTAAATTTTTCTACAAAACATCGATGGTGCGTTTGACTAGCATAACAAAATGTACATCCGACATTGCTCATAAACATAAACTATAGTGGCAAGAGATGTAGAGCAATGTAAAGTGATGTTAAAGTTCTTCAGAAACCTAACTGCTAAGAGAGATGATCAACTTGATATTTTCACTTTAAACTTCGGTTTAGATGAAGTCAGAGTCATAATATTTAGTGATTATTGGAATACAGTCAGACGCAACTTTTCGGAAATCAAAATTTAATGTAGACCAGTGTAAAAATCCGTCAATTCACATTCAGTCCAAGGGTACAATAACAATTTGCCGCTATCCTGAAAAACGTGATTTGTAGCCGTATTCCGGCCTAAGCACGTGTCAGACAGAGGTCTGTTGAATTCCAGAATGATAGTTCAATGGCTTTTGTTCACCTTCGCATTCAGAGTCTTCTATCTCACATACGTTAGTAGACAAATCACTACCACTTCCGTAATCTCCACCGAGTAAAGAATTTCTTTCTTCTGTAATGACAAATCAACAAATTACAAATATTTATTTATTTATTTAAAACAAACGGCAAAGCCTATTGACAATTTAACAACCTAAAAATAACAACAACAAAAAAGAAACTAAACTAAATTGAAAAAAGAAAAATCGGACTAAGATGGCAAAAAGATGATTCAAACAGCCTCAAAATGTGTCTTCATGCTGAAAATGGATATCTGGAATAAATCAACCTCTATTGAATTTTCTTTTTTGAAAGCTCGTTCAATAGGATTGTTCATACCGTAGTTTGTAGGAATGAAATCTACACTGAATAAGTCTCTATGCCTCAGAATTACATTATTACCATTTAATTTTAACAATAAATATTCACAGTCAATTATTGAGTAATTTGTATATAATCGTTATATCGAAATTCTTTCTTCTGGTGGCTAAAGCTTTAAATTTTAGATTAATTGGGCCGATACTTGGTGTAAATTAATAAACATATTAAAACAATGGTTAAAAATAACAATTTACACATTTATTATAAGAAATAACGCATGACGCACGTTTCGGTGGAACTTCACCTTCTTTGATGCTAATGGCAAACTAACTATGATTCTCTGTTATATCGAAAACAAGAAATGACAAATTATGTAGAAGGGGGTAAATAGAAAGATGGTTACAAATAATTATTAGAAAAGGAAAAACCAATTCTGAACTGCTAGTCAGGTAGTTCGGTAATTTTGAAAAAATTAAGAAGGGGGCTTGAAGTATGATCGATTTGGCTATTCAATAGGAGACCGGAATGCTTGTATTTATTTATCTGTAATGATTCTAAAAAATTAAGTTTAATTCCCTTACTTTCAGTATTTAATATTTTAAAATCGAAATTGAATGTGTGATTTTCTTGGATTAAATGGTTTGCATAATGTGAATCCGACTTCTGATTAACAAAGCTACGTTTGTGTTCTGAAATTCTAGTTTGAAAACTTCTGAAAGCTCTACCAATGTAAAACTTATCACAATCGCCACAATTAATTTTATAAACTCCCGATTTATTATCTTTATGAACTTTGGATTTATTATTTTTTATATGATTTCCTAAATTATTACCGGTACGATAAGCAATGTTAATGTTGTGCTTGAATAAGAGAGATTTAAGTTTTTTACTTGAATTTCCGATGAAAGTGAGGCTGTTGTATTTGATATTATTTTTAGTAAGGAGGTATACCTGGTTAATCGCATTTTTGAAAAACTTTTTATCTATCAATTAAAGCTAAAGCTTTAATTGATAGGTAACTATATGAAAAATCAGTCTATTAAGTCCTTGTAGATGCTCATTTTGTAGGCAACCCATTTTAAGAATTTGCGCTGAACACATTCCATATTATTCCTATGAATTTCAAACTACAGATGAATATTCCATAATGCTCCGGACATTCGTCAAATAAACCAATTTAAGAACTGAGATATTGTTGAACTCCTTAAGTTTTCTCCTAATAAACCCCAACATCCTCAAAGCTTTCTGTATTATGATATTGGTATGCTGGATGAAATCCAATTTGTGATTTCCCAAGTCTTTAACAAGTATACTTCAGCTCAATTTAACATTATATAATGTATAATCGTATTGAAACGGATACTTAATTCTGAAAAATCTCATCACATTGCATTTCTTGATATTAAAATGCATTTCATTTTCAATACACCACTTCGCATCATTGTCCAGATCTAACTAACATAAAAAATATAAAATGAAGGCATAACAAGAAGTGAGTACGAAAATATTATAGAATGGTTATTTCAGATATGCTACCACCTTATATTATGGTTTTATTGGAAACGCTAATTTCTCCAGGATGTAATGTAACAACTAAATTTAATATCATTACATTAATTATCACTGTAAAGTATGTGAAAGTAACTGTATCACAGCAATTGTCTGTAGTAGTTAAACGGTGTACTGATAATTATATTTTAGTCAAGAGATTGCTACATACCTAAATGGTAAAAATGGAAATAGTTATTAACGTAACAAGGCCGATATGTAGCAAATAACGGATGAGGTTGGATATTAGGGAGTTTTTGAGTTTCTATTTGAAGTCAACGTAATTATCGTAAACCGCTATGTTGAGTTTGCGCAGAACGGAAAACGTTATTAACGGGTTGAAGATCCAAAAAGAGTTTTTGAATTCAAATTTATTGCGAACGTCAAATAAGTATAACCTCTCTCGTGTTCTTGTATTATTTTTTGTCGGGTGATTTTTCCAATTTTCATTCACCTATTATTAGCGTTCTTTGGGTAAATTATCATGGAAGATGTAATAGACTATATAGCGATCAGGCGCGGGGGTGTGGATCATAATTTAATGAGAGGTATAATCTTACATAACATCTTTTAAGAGCAACAAGAACGTGAAAATATTGATGGAAACATACCCGGATTCGATTTGTATAATATTGAGGTTGAAGAGGTGAAAAGAACTTTCCGTTTTTAAAGAGAGGATTTGCCACGGTTATGCCAAACTTTGCAGATACCAAACCCAATTGTCTGGACATAAAGCAACTGGTAAATGCAATAGTTTGTAGTAATAATTGCGATTAATTTGGGCAAATATATTTCTTAGGCATCGAAGGCTTATGTATTTTACTGTTCTCATTGAAAATAATTTTCCTGTTATAAGGGTAATGTGCTGCTGAATCACTGACCAAATATCTGGGTTTTCAAATGGATTATTACTTAGAACCACTCTAAGAAGTAACAGATCCTTCATATCTGTAAATCGTAGTCTTTTTTTAACTATCGTGGCAAGTGAACAAAAACCGTTGAAAAAATATCAAAATTAGCAGGCCAATTTACACAAATAAACAAACCAAAATAGCACTGTGACATAACCAATAAAAATACCGAAACTGTCAATCTCAAAACATCAGATTGCAGACTCGATTGATGGTTGCCACATAGTAAGAAATAACATTTTTTGCGAATTTTTAATACAAAGGAAGAAGTTTGGAAAGAATTAGCACGATAGTATATAATATGATATTAGTCACTCATCATGGTTTAAATAGTCTATTTTTCTTTAGTTTGTAACAATTTAACACAAGCGCGTTTAAACTTGTCAACACCGGGAATATAACGGACGTTTATTAAGCGAACGTTAAGGTCCCGTTGATAACGTAGTACGTTATCGGTTAATAACCGTCTCGGTAATTTCAAAGCTTCTGCGCATGCTCAGAATAACCGAAAACGTAATTTACGTGTAAATTTAGGGTCTCAAAAACTCCCTATTGTAACTAACCGAATCCGTTTTTTGCGTATCGGCCGTGTGTCGTTAAAAATTTTTCGTAATCCCATACTGTTATTTTGATTTAACGGTATTCAGATGACAATTGAAAAGTCAGTGTTAACGGCCGCCGGCCGTTATGAAATCACTTGTTCAAATATTTATTTCAAAACATTCTGCTTACAATAACAACATTGAAATCTTGGTCCACAGCGAGTTGGGAGAATAAACCTCTGATTTTCATTTCGCATAGGCTAATAATACATCTTCATTAACCACCTTTACATTCTTGCTTTTAGGCCACATTTCAAAATTTTCATATACTTTTTGATATCGCTCTTGAGTTATTTTCGGCACTTAATCAACACTCGCTGCACTGCACATGATTCTCCCAATATTTCTAAAGGAATATGGTTTTGTTCCTCAATTTCGTCAATTTCGTCCATGGTCGTCGTTAAAGAGAACTTGAGAACACAAAAAACTGACGTTGTTTATAAAACTGTCAAACTGTTCCATGACAACAGAGTGCACGACATTGGGATTTTTCTGTAGAATTGCGAGGTACGGGGCATTTTCTTTCTTCGGAATCAAAATATAATCTTTCAACGGGATCACGAAAAATTTTAACGACACACGGCCGATACGCAAATAACGGATTCGGTTAGTTATAATCCTCGGCTGCGCCTCGGATTACAATATCCAACCTCATCCGTTATTTGCTACATATTGGCCTTGTTACGTTAATAACTATTTCGTAATCCCGTTGAGAGAGTATATTTTGATTCCGAAGAAACCCCGTACCTCGCAATTATAAAGAAAAATCCCAACGTCGTGCACTCTGTTGTCATGGAACAGTTTGACAGTTTTATAAACAACGTCAGTTTTTTGTGGTCTGAAGTTCGCTTTAACGACGACCATGGACGAAATTGACGAAATTGAGGAACAAAATCAAATTCCTTTAGAAATATTGGGAGAATCATGTGCAGTGCAGCGAGTGTTGATTAACTGCCGAAAATAACTCAAGAGCGATATCAAAAAGAATATGAAAATTTTGAAATGTGGCGCAAAAGCAAGAATGTAAAGGTGGTTAATGAAGATGTATTATTAGCCTATGCGAAATGAAAATCAGAGGTTTATTCTCCCAACTTGCTGTGGACCAAGATTTCAATGTTGTTATTGTAAGCAGAATGATGTTTTGAAATAAATATTTGAACAAGTGATTTCTTAACGGCCGGCGGCCGTTAACACTGACTTTTCAATTGTCATCTGAATACCGTTAAATCAAAATAACAGTATGGGATTACGAAAATAAAATAACAGAGTGGAAAGTAATGATTATCCTCGAAAAATTAGAAGATCTGAATAACAATCAATTAATATTTGTCATATGTTTCGTTCATTCAATGTTATAATAACTTATACTGTTGCATACTTCATCAAAAATGACGATTAGATAATTGAAAAATGATATTGTATCAGTATTGATATGTAGGTATTCAAAAAACTGTAGGGGAGCCTGAGATGCTAGATGGGGATTTACTCGAGCGTCGTGGGGGCCTTTTGGATTATGAAGATTAGATGCTAAAACAAAAAAAAGGTTATATAATGTATGCCATTTCACTGGGGGGCAAAAACGTGTGCTGATTTTCAAAACTGTAAAAAAAAACGTTATATAGAAATACTCGAGCGCGTCAGATATTAATATTTCATACACCCCACATGTCTCTGATAACGAAGGTAAGGTAATCTGCCGGTTTGCATGGTGGGGGTGACCGTACCAGACCAAAACTCATCGCCGATATTCAAAAATGCAAAAAAAAAATCGTGACATTTCCTTCAAAATAAAAATAAAAATTTAACCGTGCTCGAGAATGTCAAGGTGCCGTTTTCTTTTTGCAACTTTGTGAGTCTCCTATTTCCTTATGCCACGTGCAAATCGTCAGATTAGTGAAATGCATACTCTTCTGCATGTAATTAACTCACCTTGTCTTAATCTGACGCGCTCGAGTTTTTCGAACGATCGATTTTTTTTTTATTAATCTGATCGGCTGCCCTAGACGAACGCCCACATACTAAGGGTTTATGTATGGTGGGGATACTTAACAGGGTGCAAGGTTTCCCCAATATGTTATTCTGCCGCGCTTGAGTAAATCCCAAAATCCCTGCTTGGGCTCCCCTACTATAGTAGCAGCTAGCTCAACATGTAATCAGCTTAAAATTTCATGAAATTGGTAATCAAGAATAAGAAAAAATATTACCTAAAGTTGTAATCACCGATTCAGCGTCGTACTCGCCTAATTTTCTTCTATTTCTATTACTCGGAAATCCATAAGGTTCAACCTCATCGGAGTCTGCTCCAGGACTATGTAAGCAGTCGCCGTCGGTTTCACTTGGAATATTGTACCCATGAGCTGGGAGATATGAATTAGGATGGCGTAAGTAGCTTTCTGCTATGAACAAAGAAAAGTGATATACTAAAAATTTTCAAAGTTAATGAATAACAATCTCAAAAATGCAAACAAGCATAGTGTCAACTGTAAAAATCCAACGATCAAACGAAAATACAAAACTTTAACGTTTATTCACCTACAAACAAATTAGCATTGTTAATTACGTTGTTTTAAATACTTTAGAAAAATGTCGAAATAGCATCCTTCAGAGGTCGTCAACATCTCCATCTATTAGTAACCATTTCATACTTTATATTACGAAGAAAATAATACATTAACTTCATAAATGTTGAAGTAGAAAGAAACCAAAAAACAGTTAAAACTAACAGAAGATTATCACAACAGAATCAATATTTGCCCTTGAATTAGGCTAATTTATTTCCGGCAGATTTAATTGAAACTACAACAGAAACATGCTCCGGAGGATAAGTGTAAATACTCACTTGGTTTAACGACTAAAGGCACTGCATGAAAGGATTGAAAAGCATTAGAACATATAATAGTTAGTAAGAAACACTAAAACACCTAAGATGCAATTATCGTCTATAGTTAGTTTTCGAAACCAATTTTTCTAACTTACTATAGGTATGTAATCGTACGTCTTACAAATGAGTTTCTCTCCATACTAGAAATGTCGAAATACAAATTAATTGAATGAATCTATGCAAATTTTGAATGAATAGAGACTATATAACGGTACGCACTCGCGAAAGTTTAATAAAAAAATCAAAACTTTAAAGGAAGTATAAAACTGCCAGAATCGTACTTTGAAGAAACTGCGATGCATGTTTATGAGGACACTGCCTACGTATTTATAGTAAACTATAAAAAAAATTATATCTCGGAAGATATTATATATATATATATATATATATGTATATATATATATATATATATATATATATATATATATATATATATATATATATATATATATATATATATATATATATATATATGGGAACGTACCCAAACTACGTGACCTATTTTCTACAACTTTTTATCCCCCTCCCCCCCGTCGGTGACCATCCGTAGTATATTCCAAGACCCCCTCCCTCCCCCTCTAGTTTTCACGTAGTAATTCATAAATATTTTTTAATCATTTTCTCGTAGACAGAAATTTAAAAAAAAATTAATTTACAGAGTGGGCAAATTTCGATGTTTGTATGGGGTATCTCGGTAACTATAGGAGATACAAAAAAATTGAGGGCGCATTTTTTATCTCTTTTTTCGAGTCAAATTTAATGGCGAAAACCAAAATATGAAATCTTTTTTTATTTTGAAGTTATAAACAAAAGTTTGACTTTCAGACAAGTGTGCATATCATGGTTTTTTGTGAAATTACGAGACATTCTTAAGGCACTTTTTGTTCTGTATAATCTAGAGATTTACATCTAATTTTATAAGACATTACAACTATACGAAAATAATACAAATTACAATAAATATTGTTAAAAACTGATGTTCTTTATGGTTGATACATAAATTACATACCTATCTTTATAATATTCTAAACGGCATTATGCATATATACAATATCAATATTTGAAATGTAATTCACATGCCATAAAATTTTGTCTATGTTCATTTATATTGTTACTGGTTTTTTTATATAATTGTCTTTTATTTATCCTCAAAAGAAAAAATCCAGTGGTGTTAAGTCAGGTGATTGTGGTGGCGACCTCACTGGAATATTATACATCATCCAGTTATTTCCAAAATTAGTATTAAACAATTTTGAAACGGTACTCATATTATGAGGCGGTGAACCATCATGTTGGAACTGATTTTGTGTCTCAACTAAGAGTGGATTGTCCATGAATTCCTCAATAATTTACTGACTCAAAATTTCGTAGTACCGTTAGTTAAGATTTTCTTGATAAATATGATAACGTTAAAACACGACAGCCACGTAAATTTTATACTTTGTGAATTCAGTTTCAAATAGTCATATTCATAATGCAGTTCAGAATGTTATAAAGAGATGTAATTTATGTATCAACCACAATGAACATAAGTTTGAACATTTATTGTAATTTGTATTGTTGTTTATAATTGTAATGTCTTATAAAAAAAAATTATGTGAATATCTAATATTTTGGTCTTGGCTTGTTGAATGATGCACAATTATTCAAATTTTCTTTTAATCAGTTGAAAATAGATTTATTAGATTGTCTTCTTCCTGGATAGTCATTGAAATATATCTCAGATGTAATATCACAACTGTTATTACTTTGAATAAAGCTTTCTAACATATCATATTTCTCGTAATTTTTGAACGACATCCTGACTTTTACGATTAAATCAGTTAATTGATATTATGATGTAAAGAAATGGACAAGCTCTGTCATATATGTCACCTGTTATATGGAATAGGTACATATGAAAAAACGCAAAAGGGAATGAACTAAAATATTATTCTTGCTATTGAAGCCTTACATATCAAAAGCAACCTGACATATTATACATCGTTAGAAAGGGGAAAAAATCCGATACAACCAACATTCCCATTCGAAAAATACAGTTCTACCACTGTTTTATACAGAAAAAAGTGCCTGAATAATGTAAAAGTTATTATTTCGTAACTTCAAACAACCATGATATGCACACTTGTCTTAAAGTGGAAAAATAGAATTTTTGTTTATAACTCGAAAACTAAAGAAGACAGTGAATTTTGGGTTTCGCCAGTGAATTTGTCTCGATAAAAGAGATTGAGTATGCGCCCTCCATTTTTTTTTAACTTCTATAGTTTCTGAGATACTCCATACAAACATCGAAAATTGGCTACCATTACATACCTATAATTTACAGGTGAAAAATTTTTTCTTTTATTCACATTTATCTTTTATCCCAATCATGTTCAACGAACACGTTTCCAGAGGACATTGACTACGTGACAAAAACGTAACCCCTACCCCCGCCCCTGTGACCAATCGTAGTATTTTGAAGACCCCCCTCCCCCCCCCTGAACGGGTCACGTAGTTTGGGTCTGTTCCCTATATATATATAAGTATATAATCTCTTTCATATATATATATATATATATATATATATATATATATATATATCCCTACAATTCTTATAATATACAATGAACAAATTAAAAGCAATTAAATCATATAAATCATGTATTAGATTTAATTTGAAAAATTTTTCATATATTTTACAGAAACAATAGGTGACATCTTTGGTTGCCGGGTATAGTTGTTCAGTACGAATAAATAAATGATAATTATAATAAAAAATATTTAAATAGTTGATGGAATCCGTCGTTAGTACGTGATAATTTAACATGATGAACAAAAACAAAACTTGAATTTACTAAGTTTTTTATCACAAAAATACTTTGTAAAATATAACACTGCGATTGCAATTTCGGTCACTAGACCATCATCGGGCAGATTGAGTTAAGAACGGAACACATAATCATAGATTTGCGCTTACGGGTGGGAAAGAATTATTGCAGGTACCTAAATAGACAAGAGGAGCACATTTCAAGAAGGGCTAATAGAAGTGGATTTCCCAAATTGGTACAATAAAATGAAAAATCATTATTGTTTGAATACACTAAATATCGGAAAATATATCAAGTCAATCTGCTCGTTCAGCAAGATATATTTTGCATTATGATTGAGTTTAAAAATTTCTAATGATTCTAAGTAAGTAAGTTTGGTTCCTTTCGGTGATTTGTGCATAATTTGAAAATCATCTATTTATGGAAATGGGTGGAGATTTTCACGGCAATGATTTGACAACATTGAATCCGTTTAATTTTCAAAAAAGATTGTTGGTGTTCTTTAAATCTTGTCTTGAACGATCGACCAGTCTGACCTATATACACTACTTTACATACAGGACAAATCAACTTATGAACTCCTGAACTTTCAAATTTTGAAGTGATATCTTTGGCATTGAATAAAAATCCTAAGAGTTTTGTCTTAGGTTTGAAAGCAATTTTAATATTACATTCAGGTATGACATTAGCAACTTTTTCTGTTAGAGGACCAAAATATGTTAAAGATGTCAATCTGCCCGATGATGGTCTAGTGACCGAAATTGCAATCGCAGTGTTATATTTTACAAAGTATTTTTGTGAGTATTTCACTCATTCCATTTTTAGTGAGGAAGTTTCCATAGCAACTCTCGTTTCACAGCGATAAAACATGCAAGCCGGCAAAACTTAGCAAGTTATTATTTCATCGATTATTTTTTTTGTATGATTTTCAACCAATCAGAACGATCAATTTAGTTAAGTTACCTTGTATAATTTCGATACTACCTGATTATACATAGAGTAGCTTTACTAATCGAAAACTAACAGGACCGTCAAATTTTGACGTTTATCAATAACTGTTCAGAAATTAGTCGATTCGGAGATTTTTACTTAATATACTCAACAAATAATCGTATCAAATACAATACGTACTTCAAAATAAATACGGTTATACATCTCAAACTTCCTGCATAATTACAAATAGTGTCAGTTTGACAGAATAATCCTCCCGCTTCGCGGTCGGATTATTTAAACTGTCAAACTAACACTGTTTGTAATTATGCAATAAGTTATCGATGTATAACCTGATTATTAAGAAGTACTTATAGTATTACTACTGATAATATTTTGACATTTCTCACATTCATAGATAGCTTGGGAAATGAATACCATAAAGAAAACAAACAACGTTTAGTCAATCTATGATGAATACTTATTTGTCAAATAGGGCAATACGTGTAAAAAAGTAGATTGGGGAATTCCAAGAATGAGCCTCTTCTCGTGAAATAGTCAGGTCGAACACCACTCGAAATGAAATTTAAGCAGGTAAAATTTCTCTCTTGTAAAATTCAAGTTTGTTGCTTAGACAATTTCGCTCATGACATTTTTTCCAAAATCAGTCGCCTCGTGATTTTGATACAAATGTCATTCGCGAAATTGCCTAATAGACCGTGAGCTAGCGCACATGAATTTGGAGTCATAGATAAATGTCTGGCATTTAGAGGTATGAAAAGTGTGATTCAGTTGATGAAAATAAGGCTGGTTTGAAGGGCCGACCCGTGTTCGAAAATTTGGAAAATTAATTTCCTTTTGCATGAATAAATTAATTTTTCACTGATCTCAAAGTGTCTGGCATTTGATACAGAAATAGACATCAATAAGTAACTCCCAATTTTCAAATGCCAGACGGTTTCAAATAGTCGAAAGGGTGATTCATAGGGGTGAAGTTGCAGAACGAAGAACAAAAATTCATCGTTTTCTTTTTGTCTGGCAATCGAAACAATGAAAATTATTGTCATGAAAATGATGAGAAAAAATTGCCAGACGGTTTCCAGTGTTCGGAGTCGAGTTTTTCTGTGGAAAACTATGTGAAAATTTTTTACATTTTTCAATGATCTTAATATACAAAATAAGAGGGCCATTGTGTTTGCGGTATCATAAAATGTTATTAATTTTTCAACGCCAGACAAATTGGCCGGTTCGAAAATTTATAAATCTATAAAAAAGTTGTTAAATGATTCATAAAAATTTCATTGATTTATTTTTGTCTGGCATTCTGTATTTGAATTAGAAATAAGCCTAAAAACACAATTTATAAATGCTAGACAAGTTGAGCTGTTCGAAAACGTATAAATAATTAATTAAATAATTAATAATAAAAATTAATGAAAACATGTTTTTTTTTTCTAATTCAAACGATTCAGTTTTGTCTGGCATTTTGCATTTCGATTGAAAATATATTTTTATACCTTAGGTTAAAATGCCAGACTAATTGGCTTGTTCGAAAATTAATGAAAAATTGAATTAAATATTGGTGAAAAAAATAATGAAAAATTTCAGTATTTTTTTTGTTCAATTTAATTTCTCTTTTCTTTCCGACTTTTTCCTTATATTATGAGCTATTGCTACTCAAGATACTATTCTTGTCCTAAAGTTTCCCGAATTTGATGCTGTCAACGGAAGTAATTTGCCAATGAAATCTGAGAAATAAGAAAAATCTTTAAATTTAAAAAATTCACATTTTAAATCATATTCGAGTTAAGAAATATAATAGCGGAAGAATATTTTTCGAAACATGAATTTTAAATAACTAAAAAGTGCTTTTAAAAACTAACAAATAACTGAAAATACACTCACAACATAAATTGAAATTATCATTTCACTATTATTTTTTATTTATATTTGTTGTTTTTTATTTCAGGCTTTTATTTTTCCTCCCATATTCTGACTACCTTGCACTTGCACATTATATTCATACCTTATTATACCCCTACACGTTTTTGTTTAAATTTTTTGAACGAAGAACACAATTATTCCAAAATCATAAAATTATGTAATTTCATCATTGATTCTTGAAACAGGTCAAATAAATGAAAATAAATAACGGTGTAATGGAGTGTTCCCAGAATTTCATGATAAGTAAATTTTGTTTCTTCGATATTTTGGTCTGGGAATAAGATATCGAGATACTGTTTTCACTATCCTTTTTTGGTGTCATAACAGTACATTTTTGTGGAAAAAAAGTCAGGTCATTGCATTCAATTTTTCAGAGAAATTGGAAATTTTCTGTTAGTATATCAAAAAACGCGGTCTAGCGGTATCACTAAAAACTTGACATATCAGGGATATGATAAGTTTGAGAAAACAATAAATGCTTGTCCCAACGAGACCAACTTTGTTAAAATCCGTTCAGTCATTCAGAAGCTGTTTATTTAAAAAAGCATCGATTCACTCCCCACCACATCATTTCAATAGATACGTCAAAAAGTGTCGAACGAAAATTACTCGAATGAAGCTCAACTTGAAAACGCATATTTTTCTGTGATACGTTTACGAGGAGTATTTCAGAGAAAAATCACTTTAAAAGTTTTAGATGGCATTTACGCTCCCTGGCGGCCATCTTGGAAACCTGAAAATAATTTCTAGGATTTTCTGTTGGCCCCTTTTTTATAATGTTTTTTACCGCAAGTCTCTACCACGAATAGTTTACAAGATACAGCTCTTTGCATTCTTATCTGGCCACCCGGTACATAACAATATAAAATAGATCGACATTGCAACGCAAAACTATTCATTCAGGATTTACTAGATTTAGTAAAAACTTTTATTCATGTATTTTTTCATTTTTTAATTTTTTAGGTCGGAAATAGTAAGTTATTTTTCTTTGAGAAACAAGTCGCCAGACCAAAAAAAAGCACTGAAATTTTCAAAAATTTGTTACAATTATTTAATTTGTTTTTTTTTTAAATTTTCGAACAACCCAACCAGGCTGGCATTTAAAGCAAGGTATAAATATACTACTCCATAAAAAATTGTAAATGACGGACCTAAATAAGTGGTGTATATTAGACAAAAAAATGAAATTTTTCATTATTTTTTGCTATATCTTTTCAATTAATTTATACATTTTCGAACACCTCAACTTGTCTGGCATTTGTATATTGTGTTTGTAGTTGTATTTCTAATTGAAATACAAATTACCAGACAAAAATAAATCAATGAAATTTCAATTTTTTTTTTACGAATTATCTTTCTTCAGGCACCATTTTTCCATTTGCCAATTTGTCTGGCAAATTTTTTGTGATGGGAAATGCGTGTATCAATTTTAAGTATTCAAAATACCAGACAAATAGTGATCACTGAAAAATGTAAAAAATTTTCACATAATTTTCCACAGAAAAACTCGACTCCGAACACTGGAAACCGTCTGGCAATTTTTTTTCATCATTTTCATGACGATAATTTTCATTGTTTCGATTGCCAGACAAAAATAAAACGATGAATTTTTTTTTTCGTTCTGCAACTTCAACCCTTTGAATCACCCTTTCGACTATTTAAAACCGTCTGGCATTTGAAAATTGGGAGTTACTTATTGATGTCTATTTCTGTATCAAATGCCAGACACTTTGAGATGAGTGAAAAATTAATTTATTTATGCAAAAGGAAACTAATTTTCCAAATTTTCGAACACGGGTCGGCCCTTCAGACCAGCCTTATTTTCATCAACTGAATCACACTTTTCATACCTCTAAATGCCAGACATTTATCGATGACTTCAAATTCATGTGCGCTAGCTCACGGTCTATAAGCAACAAACTTTCATATTACAATCGTTAAATTTTGCCGGCAAAATTTCATCTCTAGTGGTATTATGAAAATAAACGTAGTAAATTCAAGTTTTTTTTTGTTCATACACTATTTATGCCTTCTGATGAAACTTGCAAAACACTGTACTG
This sequence comes from Cynegetis impunctata, assembly GCA_030704885.1. Classification (NCBI taxonomy): domain Eukaryota; kingdom Metazoa; phylum Arthropoda; class Insecta; order Coleoptera; family Coccinellidae; genus Cynegetis; species Cynegetis impunctata. The sequence goes on from JARQZK010000772.1 coordinate 475,324, forward strand.
AAGGTTCATGTCGAATTTTTGATCGGCAATAGCTACAATTTAGATGTACGTACAGAGAAAGAGAACCAAATCTAATCCTCTAGACACCATAGGTAAATATCAACTTTACCTGTGGTGAAATGATAATCCTCATTTCCATTATCGAGGACGTTAAGACTCGCTCGCCTATCTTGGTCGCTTTCAGGTAGATACTCAGACTCGATATCCTCAGTCAACATACCAATGCCTCGACGAGAATCAAGCGGGCCCATCACCGGTAAATGCTGACAGCGAGATTCATTACTCTCGTTACTATGAAAGCTTGAAGAATCAGGAATCTCACTTCCTGGCACTTCTGTTATGTTAGGCAGAGTTTGACTGTGTCGTGCCCAATCTGAACAATCCCAATGATAGCCTATTATAATGAATGAAGCTGTTAATATTATCTACTATTAGGCCAGTCAGTTTAGATAATCAATTGACAATAATTCCAAAAGTTTTCAAACTTTGATGTAGGGTCGGGAAAGAGATAAAAACAAACTATGAAATTTTGCAACCGTTTCCGAAGTCCGGAACATTGTTGAAATTGCAATAACATTGAATTTTGCCTTATGCTTGTGAAAACAACTCCAAAAGTTCTGCAAACTTGGAGTAGTATTAAATATATTATTTCATATCACGTATCAAATTTGCAACCAATTTATGGGTACGGAATATTTTTTCAATTCAAAATTAACGTTTTTCTTTGATAAACTGACCTAAATCATTCCAAAAGTTCTGCAAATTTGACAGATACATCGGAAAAATATACCGAACAGTTGTATAAATTTGCAACCTTCTACGTTGACCGAAACATGTTTATTTATAATTTTTTTAATTCGTGGATATTTTTTCGAGCAAGATGGTCTCGAAATAATTAGCAAAATTTTGAAACTTGGTTGCAAATTTAGAGAACATCTATTCTGATGCTTTTGCAAATTTACAACCTTGTGCGCGGTCCGGAACTTTATGCAATTTGCAAAAATATTAGTTTTGGATTTTTATATTTTTGCAAATTGCATAATGTTCCGGACCGCGTACAAGGTGCAAATTTGCAAATGCATCAGAATAGATGTTTTTTTAGGAATTTTTAACCAAGTTCCAAAACTTTTGTAATTATTTCGAGATCATCTTGCTCGAAAAAATTAACACGAATTAAAAAAATTATGAATAAACAAGTTCCGGTCAACGTGAAAGGTTGCAAATTTATACAACTGTTCGGTATATTTTTCCGAAGTATCTGTAAAGTTTGCAGACCTTTTGGAATTTTTTTTGGTCAGTTTATCAAAGAAAAACGTTAATTCTGAATAAAAAAATGTTCCGTACCCTTAAATTGGTTGCAAATTCGATACGCGATATGAAATAATATATTTATTTTTCACTTGTATATTATACGTTTATTTCACATTGGATACGGTTGCTATAAACACACTCATTATGCCCTAGGCCATTATGCCCGCATTTGCAGGCATAATGGATTAAAAACGCCCGCTTATTGTACTAGGAGAAATGAAGCAAATTTCATTGATTAAATACTTCATAATCCTTGTCGTATACGACTCTGGATTTCTCCGGCAATGAATTATTATTCGCAGCTTTGGCTGCATTTTCTATGATATTCTTGGGTAAATTCATTTTCATTTCCATTATTTCTATAAGACTACACAAAGAAAGCAGAAATGACATTCACTAAATATGATGACAAAAATATTCACAAACGTCAAAATATCAACAAATGACATGCCTACTATGAGAAGGAAAATGGATAGGAGCAATGAAACGATTTTTAAATCGCTTTTTCATCATAATACAATAATTTTTTCGTGAAAAATAAAATCTTGTATGCATCGCGTGCGTTACTAGATCCTCATGCCCATCGGGCAACATTCATCCCTCGGGCCGAATGTTTCCCTCAGAGCATAATGATCTATATAACGCACTTGGTACATAAATAACTATTAATACTACTCCAAGTTTGCAGAACTTTTGAAATTTTTTCCACAAGCATAAGGCAAAATTCAATATTATTGCAATTCTAAAAGGTTGCAAAATGAGATTTGTTCCTTTCTTTATGTAGCATCCGCTTGACCAAAGTTTAAAAACTTTTGGAGTTATCGTTAAATTTTCGATTTTCCATGTCTAAACTCACTGGCCTATATTGGCATGTTAGTATCTACTCCGTACTACTATGGCTACCGAAAATTAATGATCTATTTATCGATTGCTCTTACAGCTATAAAAGTATACTAAATAAGAACTACCTTTGAACATTAAATTATTTTTTATGGTATTTAAGAAACACATACTTAACTTAAGTTTCATTGTTATATTACTACTTAGTAATGTATTTAATTGTGATAATTCTGTTATTTACGGAGACTATATTGAAATCATAAAAGTATATTGACTCGTTATGTCAATGTATCCTAACATAAGTTCTCGACCTAAAGTATTTTACTTTGGATGAAAAATAATTTCAAGAATCATTAACTATATTGCTGGGTGGTAATTCAAATTATAAGTGATGCAAGTCTACTTTTTTGGCATTCTAGGAAATTATTAAATAATGACTCAGAAGGTGAATGAACTCTTAGATGAATAAATCAGCTGAAAATCTTCAAGTGTGTTGCTACTATTACTCATTTTAAGATCTAATCAATAATACTAAATATGATTGAAGCAAGTTGAAAGAACTTATAGATTGGAAATTAACATGGTCACTTTCCTTTATATATATATATATATATATATATATATATATATATATATATATATATATATATATATATATATATATATATTATAATTTTGATCAGGTACTCACTTCCTGTTGATCTCTGATCATCATCAGGGATACTATTTGTTTTCAAACTGTTTATATTTCCTCTGCCTCCATATAGTCGATTTGGAGGTTCACATATCACTGGACTTGCTATTTTATATTCTGAAAGGAGAACATAAAACATAATAATACAAATTGTTGAAAGAACCAGACAGAAATGAAGAACATTTGTTTTACTAGAACAGAATATTCTTGTCAGTTTATTCGATTGTAATTGAAATTGATAAAACCAAGACGTCCTAATTAGGAAAATACAAGATGCAAGTCGACAAGAATAAATATATTAAATGAAATAAAATCGAATGTTTCCATATAAACTTTTCAAGCTACCTACTTATGGTTTAAAAGTTGGTAACTATATTATATATAATGATCGATATATAAAGCAAAACTTATAACAGAATTAAACATTCGTGTCCAGTAATATCTAGATTATTAGTTTTGAAATTTGAATATTGGATGTTTTCCTTGAAGTGAATTATATATTTCTATTTGAGAGAATATTGAGAGTTGCATATAACTAATCACAAGAAATCATCGATCAAGATAATGAATTAGTAATAAATAATATACATATACGACTAGCATGGTTTAAAATGGCGAATCATCCATCAAAGGCTGCGTGGAAAATTACAAAAGAAATAATAAACCGCACAAATTCAACATAAAACATCAGTCTTCAATTAAATCAGCATACTGTTGCTGATCCTTCCGTTGTGGCAAATATTCTTCAGAGGCACTTCATAGAGGCACCACGTGACTTGATTTCGAATATGCCTATGTCAAACAAAAGCCGCAATGTAAACAGAACGACAACCGAGTCCTTGTTTCTTTCGCCTGTTGTACCACAGGAAGTAAATGACATTCTAAAAACAAAAATTAAATCCAAGAAGTCATCGGGGACTGATGAGGTGCCTAGTTTACTGCTCAAAAGAGTGGCGGATGCAATATCTTCGCCACTAAGTTACCTCTTAAATTTGTCTCTTGAGAGTGCATCATTTCCTGAAGCTCTCAAATTGAGCAAAGTTGTGGCGGTGTTCAAGAAAAATGATAGGCAGCTGAAGGAAAATTACCGTCCGATAGCACTCACTTCATGCTTCTCTAAAATATTTGAGTACGCCTTCTTGTCTAGGCTGGAAAGTTTTCTTGCTAGTTACTTACTAGAAACCAGTATGGGTTTCGTGAAGGTTGTTCAACTGCCATGGCAATAGGTCGTGTTCTCGAGAGGATAACTGAATCAATGGAGAATGGTGAGTGCCCAGTGGGTATTTATCTCGATCTTACCAAGGCTTTCGACTGCGTATCACATGATAGGCTCTTGGAGAAGCTTGAGGCTGTTGGTATTAGGGGAGAGCCACTTATGCGGGTTTCTGCTTATCTTAAAGGGCGAAAGCAGTTTGTCTCAGTACCACATGATAACGGAAGGGAGATTAGTTTTGCAAACTTGGGGGTAAATGAGATTGAACTTGGAGTGCCACAGATCAGTACTTGGCCCGGTGCTTTTCATACTATATATGAATGATTTAACAAATGTGGTTGGTGAGGGCATTTGCGACACTTACTTTGCGGATGATACATCCTTTATTGTCTCAGGGACTGGTGAGGAACTTAGTAAAAAGTGTGAAGACAATATAAGTGGCATTTTGAGCTGGTTCAATGAAAATCGACTATTACTGAATGTTTCCAAAACTAAAATTGTCCAGTATAGAAATGTACAAAAAACAGTGGATAAATTTGATGATCATTGATGGAGATCGATTATCTGGTGTGTCGCATGCCAAGTTCCTGGGAATAACGATGGATGAAAATCTAAACTGGAAGAATCATTGTGGTGAAGTTTGTGGTAGGCTTTCGGGTGTATCATATCTTATCAGAAATCTGAGAACGGTTTTAACGCTGCCACAACTAATAAATTTTTATAATGCTGAGGTTCACTCTAGACTGAGATACGGCATTTGCTTTTGGGGCGTTTCCTCAGGTGCTGCGGACCTATTCATCTGTCAGAAACGCATAGTGAGATCTTTAGAGGGCATGAGCAGTACAGTCTCTTGCCGGGGTCTTTTTGCACGTTATGGGATTTTGCCTCTGTTCGGATTATTTCTGATGGAATTGAGCACATATGTTCATCTTAATAGGGGCAAATTTCTAAAGTACAAAAATATACACGAGAAGAACACACGCGCCAGAAATGATATACGCATTTCATTCCAACGGCTCAACATAAGCAGAAAGTCCGCAAACTGTTTAGGTCCAAGACTCTACAATCACCCTGCCCTATGAAATCAGGGAAGCAAGTAGTACGGTTTGCTTCAAACGGAAGTTCAAGCAGTATCTATTGACGAATACGTTTTATTCTTTGGAGGAGTATTTTCCTAATGTTTTCTTAGTTTAATTGATAATTGTGATTTGTATATATTTGACGCTTTCCACACATTTGTAAATGTATGTATAATGGAAATAAATTATTTGATAGATTGATTGATGTTTCGAGACAAGACACCATCATCAGTTAATATGGTATTTAATTAAGATATTGTTTATCGAAACACTCCACATGTGTATTATTAAACCAGAAACAATTAAATATATTTATAATCATTATTAAGTTCATAAATTGAAAGGTTTATCAAAATTGTTTTAAAAAAAATTTATTGTTTGTGAAACTCACCGTTCCTGATTTTTGGTTTCTCATTGAGTGTAGACGATAAATGCATCTGGTCAGCCCATTTAGCTTTTTCAGAATCACAGTGGTTACCAGTATTGCTCGTTAATGTTTTTCGATTAAGATTACGAACATAATCTGGAGGAACACTTTCGAGTTCGTCTCCAGCTGAACCGTAGCTACGTAGGGTATCTAAATTATTTAAAACTAAGGCAGTATTCGTATTGTAAATTGGATCATTTGAGCTTGGAGTATATGAAACAGGTCTTTGTGAGCATAACGGTATATCTCGTTGATTAACCTCTAGGTTGCTCAATTTTGAACCACGTTTGAATTCAGTCAGTTCATGTGGTCGTGTAGAATTTAGTACGATATTGTCTTTGAGATTCTCGTTATTGATAGTTTTCGGTTTTCTTCTAGACTTTTTAACGTGAATTTTCCGGCAACATATACAAGCAATAATTGCTATGATTAAGAATATGATCAAAATTCCAGCGCATATTCCAAAGAACTCATCTCTACTGAAGTTGAAATAAAATAACGATGTACTGGACGAGGCTTGTCCACAGTAAATACCGGTCATATTTGGTGGACAAATACAATGAAATGAACCAATTTCATTAATGCAAGTGGCTCCGTTTAGACAAGGATTTGAATCACATTCATTGAAATCGAATTCACAGAATTCACCAGCATAATAACGACATTTACAAAGTGGTCCTTGGTCGCCTTCTTCGCACACTCCTTCATGCTTACAAGGATTTGGCGTACAAAATCTACCATATGCGCATCTTTTTCCTGATAAACCATGAGCACATTCACATGTATAGTCTCCCGAAGCGACTCTGAAACACCTTCCACCATAAAGACAAGGCGCCGATGCACATGGGTCCGAATCAACGTCGCACAACGATCCTGAGAATCTAGAATGACATTCGCATTCGAATCCAGTTGTTGTTTCCACACAAGTTCCGCCATTCAAACATGGTTGCGAACCGCATGCACCAGGTGGTTGGAGAATAACAGATGGATCACAACTAAATTCAACATTAGCAAATCTTTTCAAAACTGCTACAGAATTATCACCAGATTTATGCAACGGTACAGATATTCTAGATATTCTTATATCATCCATACAACCGGTAAAACCTCTTTGGATATCTTCAAAGCCCAGAATGGATGGATGTTGATGCACCTCTGCACCAAGATACATCTCATCACTTTGCAGATTAAGAACATCGCTAATACCAGGTGCAGAACCTTGCGCTGTATGGGTACCATCGACAGTGATTCTAGCGCTATTTTTCTCTCTTTCTAGTTTCACTTCATGCCATTTTCCGTCTGATATATATAATGATGTCACGCGAACCATTCCTTCGCCGCTTCCTAGTTCGAAACGGTACTGTACTATTCCATTCATAACCTAAAATAAAGAATATTCAATGAGTTAACATAGCACAAACAAAATTCAGAAATTGGTTTGAGATAATGAATATTACACGTGATATATGTGAAACAAACACAAACGAGAAATCGGTTATTTAGTTGTCTAAGAATGATGACAAAAATCTGTTACATGTTTCATGAAGATTCTGGTTTAATCCAAAATATATTTAATTTTTTTTATGTATTTAACTCATGAATTTCTAGGTTTCCCGAGTTCTTATTTATAAAAATATGTTCAACTTGAGATAATTCCGTATTACATCTTTACCCTATTCTCTAGAGATAAACTTACTTCAAGAATATTATAATCAACCTTTCCAGCAGCATACATAAGATTGCCAGTTGGTAGTACTGTCCTTATTCTTAAACTGAGGCTCAATTGGTCTTCAATTGATTTTTTGTTAATTATATGATATTGGGAATAACTTTTTCCGGTGAACGATATTGGATTCCTTGCTACGTAGCAGTTTTGACTGTGGCATTCTGATATATCAACATCACATAAATCACCTGCATATCCTTCGGGGCACTGGCAAGTAAATCCAAGCTCAGATGCATCCGGAACACATATCTTATATAACGGACAAGGTTCTTTTGCACATTCATTTACGATAGTGTGACATCTATCTCCACCATAGCCTTCCTTACAGTTACATTCAAATTTTTGTTGGTGATATGGCGAGACAAAACTAATAACGTCTGTAGCAACAGGGTAAATCTCAGAAGGCTTAAGAACGTAACGGTCTTGACAAACTCCAAAAACACAATAAGAATTGCTGCATTTTAGTCTGATTATTTCTTCAACAATAAGTTTCGTACTCTCTTCCAGTTCTTCCAAGTTATCATTAAGAGCTCTTCGAATGCTATCCGAACTGAAATAGCTACCATCAGGTTTCCTAACAGTAAACAGTACGTCTAAATCTGTACTAACTTGCCGCTTAGATCTCAGAACTTCATCATCTGAAGGTTGCACACTTATAATAATAACATCTTTCAAGCGACAATTCATAGCATTTCTAGTAACCCTAACGAATCCTTTTTTATGACTCAATATGAAAGATTCAGGAGATACTGCTCTAAATCTTATGGCAACCGAGTTCTCTAGCATATCGTCTGATATTATTTCAACATTGATCTTAACAATTATATGACTGAAGAATTTTCCATCAGTAACTGAAACATTTAATCTATAGTCTCCAACGTCTAATCTTGGCAGCGCCGTTAGAGTTCCGTCAGTTCGATTGATTTCGAAGAGCTCATGTGTTGGGTAAGAAATACCAGCAGTTGGAGACAAAAAGTAAGTCAAAGTATCGTATTGATCCTGATCAATAGCGTGAACTTTTCCGATTGGACCACCAGGATATTCATCGAGGAATGAATTGATGTCGATTTCCAGAGGAGTGATGATGGGCGGATATTGAGATTCTTCTATAACTTGCACGACTACCCATGCGTCTGAATACAAAGGTGGAGTTCCGTTGTCAAAAACTCTTATTTGAAGGAGATATTTCTCACGAATCTTGTGATTGAATTTGGTGGCTGTCAATAGATGAGAATCTTGTAATCTGAAAATATTCCCCTCGTTACCAGTTCGAAAATCAAACGTATAGGGAATCGTATTAGGAGGAACATCTGCATCAGTGATATCAAATTTCAATATTTTGTGCCCAATTGGTTTATCCTCCTGAAAATAAGCATACATGTAAGAAATATATTTTTTTCTCTACAAAATAATTACAAAATAAGCATTACAGAACTTACTTGCACCACAGCAGTATAGTTCGCTTGTGAAAAGAGGGGCGGGTTGTCATTTGCATCAATAATGTCGATATATACTGTAGTTTGTCTTGAGAGTTCTGGAAGTCCATTATCTCTGGCCAGAACAGCCAAGGAATAATTTGAGATTAATTCTCGATCGAGTGAATCAGCTATTGTCATGAGACCTGTATCAGAATCTATTAAGAACTGTTCCTGATTATCCCCACTTATTATGGAATATAAAACCTTTCCGTTACTACCACTATCTAAATCTGTTGCTAAAATCTGAAAATTATTAATTAGTAAAGCAAAGTTTGAATAAAGTTAGCATTTAAACTTACTTGCACTACTATCTCGCCAACTTGTGCATCTTCTCTAATTTGAGCTGTATATGAGATCTGGTTGAAAACTGGTGCATTATCGTTACAATCATCGATAGTTATATTGACAGTAGCTACATTACTAAGTGGTGGTTCACCACCATCAACCGCTTGAACAGTGAGAAAATAATCCTTTGCTCTTTCATAGTCGAGCATTTCAGCTATTACAATAACACCACTTTTATTATTGGGTATGGCAAACTTTTTATGTTCATTCCCACCAATAATGCTATAGTATACATCGGCGTTGACTCCTGTGTCTTTAGATGTAGCAATAACCCTAGCGACTTCGGTTCCTACAGCATCAATTTCTGGCACTCTAGCAAAATAATATTTATTAGAGAATTCCGGGGGATTATCATTTATATCTTGCACGTTCACTATTAGAGTCGTCACACTAGAAAGTTGAGGAGCACCTTGATCTACTGCCTGCACCGTCAAATTGTACATTGCTCTCAATTCTCGGTCAAGAGGTTTAGCTAGAGTTACTATACCACTGTCAGATTCCATTTTGAAATGATTGTTGAATGAATCGACGAAAGCATATTTAATTTTTCTATTGATACCTACATCAGCATCAGTAGCATGTACTTTAGTTACCAGGGTTCCAACTTCCACATCTTCTGGAACAGCTACAGAATAGTAAGGTACCGTGAATAATGGAAAGTTGTCATTCAGATCGGATACAACTAATTCAATTTGGGATGTACATTCCCATGCGGGATGATCCCTATCATGTACATGAGCGGTGAGTAAATATTTCGACCTATTCTCCCTATCCAACGGTGCTATCGTCTTTAGATGACCATTTTCTTTATCAAGCAGGAAATTATCAGATCCTTCACCTGTTAATATATATCTTAACTTCGAATTTTCTGGTCCATCCATATCAGATGCTAATATTGATAAAACGAATGATCCAGGCATGATTCCTTCAGATAATATTTGGCGATATCGATATTTTAGACAATATGGCGGATTATCTGAAAAAAAAGATGTTTCAATCAGTAACAGATTGCAGTTTTCTGAAATCATAACACATTAGGTAAATACTAACCATTGGCATCTAGAACTTTGATAGTTATTCTGGTAGTGTCTATAAACAAACCATCTGTTACTAGTACTTCTAAATCATAATAAGGAGTTGTCTCTCGATCCAAATGTTTAGCAACGTAAAGTTCCCCTGTTTGACGAATTTGAAACTGAGAGCTTGAATCCCCAGAAATTATGTAAAAGTCGACATTAGCAGTTAAGTCACTATCAGCGTCTCTGGTTTCTAGAGTCACAAGAACAGTACCCGGTAATGCGTCTTCCTTAACTGAAGACTCGTATAAAGGCTTCTTGAACAACGTTGGACTGTCATTATATTCCTTTAACCTGATAATAACAGTAGCACGAGCTGACTGTCTAGGCGAGCCATTATCGGTAGCAGTAACATGAAACTTATATTCTGATTTCGATTCTTTGTCTAGCTGGATCATTGTCGTTAGCCACCCTGTATGAGGATCAATAGCAAATATATTGATAATGTCCCCAGAGTCCGCATCAAATGCATATCTGACCTCTCCATTGCTTCCTTGATCTTCATCGTGAGCTATAACTGCAAATGTAATACTCATATTATTAGAAATTATACAATTTTGATAATTTACAAGTAATAATACTGAGCAAATTATGTCAAAAGATCTGCAAAACAACAACGAATAACAATTATCATTAATTACCTTTCAGTATGGAAGTTCCTTCTGCAGTGTTCTCTGCTAAATACAAAATGTACGAGCTGCTTTCAAATTGTGGAGCATGATCGTTCTCATCAAGAACTTGCAACGTTATTTCAGCTAGTGCAGAAATCGGAGGACTTGAGTCCGTCAAAGCTACAACACCAATTAGATGTGAATTTTGAGCCTCGAAGTTGAGTGGTCTGGCTAGAGAAATTTGTCCTTCGTTGTCAATCATAAACTGAGGGTTATCGTCATTGTCAGAGAGTATTTTAAAGGTAACTGGCACCTTGGAAAGCATCTTCAGCTTAGTAATAACCGAACCTAAGATTATCAAAATTAGTTGAAGTTGAAGCACCAAAACAATTGCTTTGAAAAGTTATGAGTTCATTAATATTTACCTGTCGCTGAATTTTCAGATAAAAAGAATTTTGCATCATTTCTCTCGAAAATTGGAAGGTGATCCTTCATACCGATGATTAAAATATTTACAGGAACATCTGCATGTTTTTCCGGTTTTCCTTTATCCTTTGCTCTAATAAAGAATTGAAACACTTGGCCAACTAGAATAAAATCATTTTTAATACTTGAACGAAGATATTTCTAAAGTTATGCAATATTACTAATTACCTGAAGAGAGAGCCATTCTGTTGAGGAAGAGATCTCCAGTTTTTCGGTTGATAGTGAAAAGTTCCATAACTTCGGATGTCTTCTCTTCATATATAGAATACTCAATCTCTGAAGAGGGACCTTCATCTAAATCAACTGCTTTGACTCTGATAATGGGTAACGCTATGCTGTGATTGTAATAAATACTAGCTTTGTATTCTTTGAGTAGGAACTTCGGAGTATTATCATTTTCATCTGTTACTTTCACCCTGACTGTAAGAAAACCTGATTTCCCACCTCCGTCAGTTGCCATTATTGGTAATTCATAGACTTTTTGCTCTTCGCGATTCAATCGTTTCTTAGTAGTGATTCTTCCATTGTTCTTGTCTATGAAAAATTTGGCACTCAATAGTTCAGAATGTATGGAATAAAGTATCGTGCCATACACACCAGAATCTTTATCTGTGGCTTTCACTATAGTTATCAAATGATCTTCAGGTAAGTTCTCAGGAACTTGAACATCTAATATAATGTCGCTAAATTGCGGAGAGTGCATATTAGCTGGCAACACTTCAATTTTGACTCTTGCAAAACTGTTATAAACTCCATCTGATACAGAAACATTCAGAACAATAACAGGTTGGTTACCGAAATTAGCCAAATTCGTGAGAGTTATAATTCCAGATTCCGAGTTCATGCTAAAAGTTTGTTGATCGTTGCCAGAAACTATGGCGTAATGGAGATTATCTAGATCGACAGTATCGGGATCACTTGCTTTGACGATTGTTACAAATTGATCTCTTTTTGCATTGATTGACAAGCCACAGGAATAAGAGGTCTGTTCAAATTTCGGAGGGTTATCATTCATGTCCAGCACTAGAATCAAACATTCAATTGTAATGTGGTTTTTGAGTGACAACACGATATTAACAGCATTAAGATTTACGGAAAGCTACATATATCTGTTTCTTGTTTGAATATATAACTGAAATATTCATTCTACAAAATACGACGATTATTTCATAATTCAAAGAAACGTTGAAATTGAACGATGTTCACTATCCAACAGAGATATAACATAAAATACAATATGAGATGATTAACTTACCAGTAAGCCAAACGTGTGCCGTTGTAGATAAACTTGGATTACCTTGATCTGTTGCAACAACTACAAAATGATGAGAGCGTGCCATCTCATGATCAAGAGACTGTTTTAAGAAAATTGTTCCTTCATTTTCATTGACGTAGAAATAATTCGTCGAGTTCGTATTATCTTTCTGAATGGAATACATAATATTTTGATTTATACCAGTATCATTATCATGAGCAGAAACAGTGAGAATTGGCAGACCAAATTGGGTAGTTTCGGGAACAGAAATATTGTAGCTTTCCTGAAGAAACTCTGGTGGACAGTCGTTTACATCTTGTAGTACAATGGATACGGGAACTTCTGCAAACACTCCAGATACAGAGTCTGTTGCTCTTATTATTAACTCGTACTGGGATTGTTGTTCGAAGTCTAGTTCATCTACTACTGATATCACACCTAGAGAAAAAGAATTAATTGAACAAAATTGACTGAGCAAATCTGTTTTGGTGAGCATTATATACAGTATGTTTGTTTGAAATTAATTCAGATATGTGTATGTGTATATACAAATAAATCTGCAATTGATTCAAAAGTTACAAACAAGAAAAGCATAGCAATATTAGTTTATTGAGTATATCAATTCAGCACATGTCTGTGTTATAAAATATATATTTGACTTTTATTATATATATATTAAGAAGTGTAATTTATATTATATTTTTCTCTTTGCTAACGGTACTACTTAATTATTAACCTCTTTTAACCATCGCAAAATTCCTACTTATCTGAGTTCTATTCATTTTTTTCTCACAAGATATTGCTAAGAAGTATCAGCGTCTCTAATGAAGGAAACGTATACCACATTTAATCATTTTCTTAATTAAAATTTGAAAAAAGATATAAAGATGTTATAGTTCGAAAGTGTCTGAGAAATATGTTACAATCCACGATATATGCGTATACTATAGTTAATAGAAATGTTTCATGAACATAAACTCCGTATCTCGTTATGTTACAACTTGAATCTCATGGTGAAACTTTGATGCAGCAATAATGTGATTAATTCGTTGAAGTAACTTCGGTTCAATTAGAAATAAATAGCTCCCCATTTATACAGTGCAGTCGATAATGTAGTCCTCGCTCCTATGCAGAAACGTATTGAAGACTTTGTGATACAACAACCCTCTCCAGCAATTACAAAGGTGGAACATTCAGAGAACTGGTTACTGCGAAACTGAATTGGAATTGAGTTATCCACCTAGAAGGCACACATAATCGAATTTCCTTCTAGGCTCCAAATAAAAGAAATCTGAATATGATCTTTTTGATTGCGAGCATGCTTTTTGTTTTCATTATTGTGCAAATACATTCCCATGTGTTAAAAGTAGTTCAGTGGTCAGGATTCTCACAAGAAATACGAAGTAAGAATAATAAACGCTCGAATAGACTGTACAAGTAGATGTAGAGTGCATTGTGAGTATTGTTGTGGTTTAACTTGGTGTGATGTCATATGACGTGGTGCGCATTATGAAGAGGGTAGCGGTATAGCGTGGGGTGACACATATCGAGAAGGTACACCACAAGCAAATCGACGTATGAATGCCGGGATCATGGAATTAAATTTAATGCTCAAACTGAATTGAGATTTGAAACTTAGTGAAATGAGGTAGTATTTGGTCGAATAAACTACATGCGTGGGTTTTCCAAGGATTCATCTTATCTTCACATTCTGGTGCTGCGTCCTCTATTTCATGGAACTTTTTCAAGTTATCGAAATGAAAACATACAAAACGTTTACAGTGAAATATGAATTTATCATGCTATTCAGAAGAGTATTTTCTTCTTGCTACAAAATCATATCTAACATTCAAACAACAAGGGACACTTTTATTTGAGCAAATGTTTATTCAACAGTAGGGCTATGATTGAGTAGGAATTTTTATCCTCCTGTATCTATATAAGTATATTAATATATTTATATATATATATATATATATATATATAATTATATTTTTCAAACCCACGAAGAAACTATTTTTTTAAAAATAACGATTTTATTCAGTAACGAATGTCTTAGCAGGTTGAGAGTTTCAAAAATCAAAACTTACATATTATTAATTCTAAATTGGTTGCTCTGCTAGGCTAAAAAGGAATGAATAAAGCCATTTCATATAATTATTATTGCGCAGCGTCTAACCAACTACAATTTCCAGCATTTTAAAAGGGAGGATACAGGACTGTCTCTCATATAACTCTTCCCTCTTTAGGAAAAGTTCGTTATTCCTGCTTTAATGAGGTGACGAAATTCTTAGTATAAAAAGTTTATATAAAAAGAAAAAATACAATTCAACAATGACAATAAACAAAACAAAAAATGGTTACTATTGCTAAGAGGTTGTGGGATGTGGAACCGCACTGTGTAAATTGTCCTCTAATTTTGGTACTTCTTCTTCTTTAATCAATTGATATAGTCGGTAGTATAAAGTCCCAATTCGTTTCCAACGGGATGAGGTCGACTTTGGGGCGTGGTATTTATGGAAGAACCTCTAGATGGCGTTATATCTTCCTTGAAAAACCATTAGATAACTTTCCATCTTCGATTTGAAATAGGTCCCTTTTTTGAGGGTAGATTGGTATACTACGGGCTACAATTGATACTAAGTGTAAGCTAGTAACATGTGTAAGGGCATTCTGGTGGTTTTGGTCATGTAATGCTTGTTTTTCCAATGTAGAAGTTTTCTCTACTTTGTTGGAACTACCTCCGGTACTTGCCATATAATTTTCTTTGTTTGAGTGTTTAATCCCATAGGATTTGAAGGTGGGGGTAACAACTGGTATTTTGGAAAGGTAAGTTGATATACTTTGTAACAGGTTCATATTTCCAATTTTTGAAAAAATTAGGAATTAGTGATACTGAAAAGAGATGTTAAAAATCTTTGGCATAAAATACTCTAACGGGTGCATGCTGCATAATAATCGCTTGAACATTGCGTAACAAGGCAGCAGTTTTTATTTTCAGGAACTTCGGTTTGGAGGGTATCGTTAAACGTTGATAGCGGCAAGAATATTCTCGTGTGTAAATACAATGCAATTAGCAACTTCCTATTTAATTTACCTAATAGAATTAGATGAATCTTCGTGTGAATTATGAGAGTTAATTGAATTCATTTCTGCAAAGCCACATTTTTGCGTAGTCTCTTAATTGATTAGTTTTCTTTATTTAAGAAATTGATAGTGTCCGTACATATTTTTGACTGGTGCTATTCTGAAGATTATTTCGGCGGAGCGTTATTTAGAAAGAGGAATACCGTACAGTGGTTCAATCTGAAAATACGAAAAAACCAAATTAAGTGTTTTCTTTGTTTTAATTTTATTTTTTATGATAAATTGTTGTTGATCATGAGGATTATTTTTATAATTTATATCTTCATAATTGAAACTCTTGCTGGTTTTTAAATTTCCAATCGCCATTCACAGACGCGAGTTTTGGTCTTCTTTTATTAACGGAATTTAAGCCAAAAATTTAAATGGTTTATGGTCTGTATACATAATAAATTTCGTTCCAAGTACAAAATACGGTCGAAAATGGCTTAGTAAGCGCCAAACAATCGATAAATAAATTCTTTTTCTCGATCCGTCGAGTATTTAATTTCTTGATCAGTTAACGTTCTACTGGCGTAATGCTATCGGTTAAATCATTTAGGAAACATTGCCTTGCGATTAAAATCGCTCCTTAAAAGCATAATTTGAGGCGTCCAGTTCGTTAAATTGAAATGTTTTTTGAAAAGTCAGGCATAGTTTTAGAATTGGATATGATTAAAATTTAGTAGGGTTTTTTTGAGGTCTAGTGAATGCTTCTTTGTCTGTCAGGGTCGGATTTTCGAGTCTTTCCTTCCAAGTACTTAGTCCATTTGGTTTAAAGTGACTTTAGCAAAATTTCGGGATAAATTTTACGATAGTAGGCTTAGCATTACCTTTAAAAATAAAGAGATTTTAATTTCTTTAAATGAATCTAGGTAAGGGAAATCCTTTGCAATGGGCTTCTAATTTTCTTGGGATTGGGTCTGATAATGCCCTTTTTCTTAATAAATTCCGCGATTTGTTTCTTGAAATTTTCCGGCACGGTGTTTTTCGGGGTAATCTATATAAATTTTTGCAATGAACAGGAAATTTTCATCTTTAGTTGCTGATATGAATGCTTTGATTTTTTGAAGTGAAATTCAAGGATTGTCCCGCTAAATTGCAGGGCGTTTTTCAGGTCATTATTGAAAAGTTTAATTAAGATTGGATTCTGTAAATTTTCATAAGGTTGAATTGTGGAATAACAAATCAGTCAACTAGCAAGGGTAATAGATATATTATTTCAAGGAATACACTTTTTTGAAAATCTTTATAAATGGGGTATTCTAGCAATTATGATCACTACCTTATTAATAACTTATTATTCTGTAAGAGTGCAGATAGTATATCAACATTATTTTTTCTATAAAAAATGTTACAAAGCCTACCAATAATTACCAGTTCATATCTGAGGTAATGGAATAGTTAGTAATTAGCGATAAGGACATTAATTAATTCTTCTTTTCAAACCACAATGGAAATTCCACCGAGGAAATAATAATACTAATTTTTTGCATGACTCTTTATCGTCTGTCCGTAGACGGTGATGAATATAAATTTCAAGTGTCTTGCTGGTGATTAAATGAAGATTGAGGTAATTCTGTTATTATTTAGCATACCTTACGGAGTCTAATTAAGCAGACACGATTACATCCGCCTATCTAAACTCAGTAATTTGCGGATTTCGTGACATATCTCAAATTGCGATATGTAAGGCAAGTCAATTTTTTTTCGGATTGTGTTCATTCTTTATAGAATTTATGTCAACTTGAAATTATCGCTGAGATGCTAGTTTTATCTGAAATATATTTTTTACAAATCTCTTCTTCCCATTTGACTATCCAAAATTTTCGTCTGGAAGGACTGATTGTCCCATATTCAATCGATTTGTCCATGTGATATTAATTGTCCTTACGCTATTTTTCCGCGTTCAGAGATTTTAGTAAGTTCTATATTCTCATCGGTATAATTGAAAATTATTACTAGGTCTATCGTGAATGTTGCGTCTGTCCAGTAATTTTTTCGACTAATGATTATATCGTTCGATTTTTTGATTCATCTTGATGTAACGTGCAGTGCTTAAAAGGTATGTCGGGTTATTTGCGAACTAACATTGTCATTTGACATGTTTTTGATGCTTGTTGAGGTTTTAATATCAGAAATAAGTCGACAAATCAGGAGATCGGTTCTCTATATATACGCAACCACATAATTATTTATTTGGTCGAAACAACACGTTTGGTTTTTGTAGGTTATTTCGGCCTTGTTAATTTTCTTCCGTAAAACCTGACTATTCGTCGGATAATTGTCTGTTTGCCCGGTGATGTACTGGATTCTTGTGTTTGTAAATGGAATAGGTTGAGAAGGAAAACGTTTTCGTAGGTGCACATACACTGGTTGTTTCCAATTGTGTTCCTCATCAATAAGTTTCTAGTTGTGATTATGTAATGCAGACATTATAATTCTTTCTATAGTTCTTGTACCGTATATAGTCAAATGTAATATCGAATAGGTGTAAGTTCATATTAGAGCAGATTTTGTAGATCTATAGAGACATATTATCGTGATATAAAGGACGTTTTACGATTTAAGTTTAAACTAGTTGCTTTAATGTAATCAATTTCAGAGCTTGGTCTAAAGTAGGTTCTGGCGTCAATTCGAATAATTAATTTCGGTATTTTCATAATTTTTTAAACTAACTCAATGAAAATCTACTAGACGTTCTTCGATGTGGATTTTGCGCAGAAAGTTGCGAAGCCTGATTCATTAAAAGTACACGATGATTGACAAAATGACTCACCTAAATTTTCATTCTACTTAACAATATGTTTTAACTATTTAAACGGCGAATCGCTAAGTATATTGGAACAACTTAGAATATGATCGCGAAATCTCGGCAGTTATGCAGATGTTTATCAATTAATTTTGCTTTTTAAATGAAACCCAGCGCAAAAGCAATATGTTCTTCACTAATCTGGTCTTTCGTTAGAAAAATATTGCAGTAAGATATTCTTCGCAACGAACATTCAGAATGAATTCAACTCCGGCTTTGTGTTCCTGAGAGGAATTTGGTCTAAGTACGAGATCCAAACTCAACGAGCATGATGCATTAAAAGCCGTTTACCCTTCAGCCATTTTAAACTTTGGACAATTTAGTTTTTTTTACTTTTTTGAATCTAAATTACAATCTATTTCAACGTGAAGGTTCTGCCAAAGAATCAATGAATGAAAGTGCAATTTTAAAAATAATTAAAATTTAAAACAAATTCTTTAATTTTTAGCTTAATATTGACGCTGCTACAACTATTTGTTTATAGGGAGTCTCGTAGGTTTTTGGGCTGAAAACCATGGGAAAAACAGGAAGTTGATTTAACTAACTGCAAACTTACGTTCTGATCGTTATTCCAAAGTGGGAGTCCTTCGGCGCTTACCCTTGACTATAGCACTCTTGTTGATTTCTTCACATGGTCAAGTTTGAACTCAGGACCAGTACTGCCTAATTTCGCCGTCACTGTGAGATAACAAACTGAGGCTTATTTGTTTTTTAAAATTCGGATTGCTTCTTCAAGAATTTAAATTTATTCACTTAAATGCACTTTCTTTTTCACGAAGGATTCAATGAAGGCAATCCGAAGCATCCTGTCGCCAAATTATATTTTTCAACACGGAAGAAACTATTTTTTAAAAATAAACGATTTTTATTTTCCAAGAACGATGTTTTACAGGGTTGAGAGTTTCAGAATCAAACTTACATTTTTATTATTCCTAATTGTGCTCTCTTACAGCCTAAAAAGGATGAATAAGCATTTCATATATATTTATGGCGCAGCGTCTACAACTTACAAATTACATTTTAAAAAGGGAGATACAGGCTGTCTCTCATATAAACTATATTATATAATATATATATGTATATATATATAATATATATATATTATATATATAGTATCGTTATATTTATATTACTGTATATATATATATATGTATATATATATGTAGACTGTATATATAATATATCATATAATATATATCATATATATTATACTTATTAATTTATATTATATTATCAATATACATGTATATTATATCATGTATATATATATATTATATATATATATATATATATATATATATATACAACCATTATAGAATTAAATAAAAAAGAAATATCATAGGATACACAGAAATTGAAACAACATCGTCGCACTATTACTAAGCAGATAAAAATTGACAAACGTTAAAACATATTCCCTGGAAAAGACAGTCCCAATATTTATTAAGAAATTAGAATATACAAAATTATATTAGATATTAAGGTAATCGCAAAATTATATAAACCAACAAGATAAGAATAAAACAAAAAAATCGTGTACTATTGTTATACAGTAAGTTCAGTCAGCTACAATTACTGATCAGTACTTATTAACTAACGTCAATAAGATTTCACAGTACCTACGTGTGTCAGATTAGGTGGCCAAAAATGAAAAAAAACAGCATTCAATAAGCATGGAAAAACAGAGCAGAAAAATTGTAATTTCACTAGTGCAAAATAAAAGATGATGAAATATAAAGAAAATTGAGAAACAAAACATGCGAAATGGAAATACTAATACAACTAAATAAAATGGCGAAAAATCGCGGAATCAATACGTATTTTTCTGTTGCGTTCAGAAAAAACAAAGTAAAGTTAGATTCCGAACGGTTTATAAATTCTTGAAACTTTTTAATCTATAAACCAATGAGTAAATATTTTATTATTGCAGTAAAATAAAGCTCCGGTATGTAAACACAACAACATGGCAAAGCGACGTATGTTATTTTCAAGGAACAATTATCAGTCGTAACGCATACGCTATCGTGCATTTATGCATAAATATCTCTCATAACCAATAGCTTTATTATATTAATTAGATAATAATAATCAGATCCATCTGAATTCATGCATTTAATCTGTTATTACATTAAGTTCATTGTGTTTTACAGGTTTATAGTGCAATAAAAGTCTGACGATAATATTAATAAGGATTAGGCTAGAATATATTCAATAGTCTTCAAGGGTTATACTGTATATTTTGCCGAAACATCAATCAGAAAAATATTCCCCTATATATCAAAACTACTAATTGGTATTTTCGTCAATACTTTCATGAAACTGATTTATAGGCCAAGCTACAGAGATTTAGAGTAAGCATTTTGTGCAAAAAGTGTTAGAAGAAAACCAGCTCCGCCATTGTTTGTCAAATAGTTCCACATGATATAGTGATATGTTTTTCACTCGACTTTATTATTTATATCTTTTTTATTAACAATTTTATGCAAAAAATCGCTATCAGAGTAATCGTGATGGTGTCAATAGACTTATTGTAGAAAATGAAAAGACGAAAAAAATGAGAGGTCGGACGACTCGATCAGACCCTCAGTCTAAGGGAAAATTGGCAAAAACCGGCCAAAATGCAGTTTTTTCAAAAGTTCATAACTCGGTTATTTTTTTAGTTGTAGCGTAGATCCTCCGGCCAGTATTAGATATTGATATGAACTTCATTTGTGCGAAGATCAGGAACTGCCCGATGCATAGTTTTTGATCTGTGGCCATTTGATTATGTTAGTATGCAATTTTCCAGCAGACCTGAATGCGACAGGTATGGTCCGATTTCAATTTACTAAAAATATTTTGAAAGTAAAATTCTCATAGTTCAAAACGTTCATCTTGGTTTTTCATAAAAACGCTGAGAAATATGTTAAAAATAAAGCTGAACATGACAAAAAACGGCCGAGGGCGTGAGAGTAGTTGAAGAGTGGGGGTTTACAATTATTATCTGACAACGTTTAGAAATTACTGTCACGTTCAAAATGCCGACGCTTTCGAATGTCATACTTCTCCTTGCCTGCTGCTCTACCCCCACTCTTCAACTACTCATACGCGCTCGGCCGTTTTTCGTCATGTTCAGCTTTATTTTCAACATATTTCTCAGCGTTTTTATGGAAAACCAAGATGAACGTTTTGAACTATGAGAATTCTACTTTCAAAATCTTTTTAGTAAATTGAAATCAGACCATATCTGTCGCATTCAGGTCTGCTGGAAAATTGCATAGTAACATAATCAAATTGCCACAGATCAAAAACTATGCATCGGACAGTTCCTGCTCTTCGCACAAATAAAGTTTATATTGATAAATAATACTAACCGGAGGATTTCCGCTACAACTCAAAAAATAACCGAGTTATGAACTTTTGAAAAAACTGCATTTTGGACGGTTTATTCCGATTTTCCTTTAAACTAAGGGTCTGATCGAGTCGTCCGACCTCTCATTTTTTTCGTCTTTTCATTTTCTACAATAAGTCTATTGACATCATCACGATTACTCTGATAGTTTCAATTTTATAAGCAAAAAACTAAAAAGAACGCGATTTTTTGCATAAAATTGTTAATAACAAAGACATAAATAATAAATTCGAGTGAAAAACATATCACTATATCATGTGGAACTATTTTACACACAATGGCGGAGCTGGTTTTCTTCTAACACTTTTTACATGAAAAAATCTCTGTAGCTTGGCCTATTATTAATATTTCTCTTCGTGTGCTATGAATACTTGAAAAGTTATATATATATATATATATATATATATATATATATATATATATATATATATATATATATATATATATATATTTATAAATGAAAAGTTTATCGGGAGAGGGGTCAGATACCAAGTCCTTATTTCTCGATATTTCGTCCGTTTTTTGTGGACTTTTTCAAGAGATCTACAAAAGAAAATCAAAAAATTACAAAACTGGAACGGTGAACAGTTACAAAATACTCACAGACATGGAATGTGGTCAAGATTTAAAATTAAGTAACATTATAAATAATAACAACACGAACTACAAAGAGAAACATTCAGCTAGCATAATATAAGAGACAGCGTGAAATGAACAGAAACAAACAAACATGTGGTCTACATATTAACCATTAAGATGTGCAATATATTACAGTAAATACTACTCATATTATCTGTGTCGGTCCTGAAATTGATGGCATTTTCATCAGCGCGAATGTGATACATTTCTGAGAACAAACGACATCTATAGTTTTCTTCACGTTCTAAGATCTTCACCCTGTTCCACTCAAGATCTTAGAACGCGAAGAAAACTATAGATGTCGTTTGTTCTTAGAAATGTATCACATTCGCGCTGATAAAATGCCATCAATTTCAGGACCGACACAGATAATATGAGTAGTATTTACTGTAATATATTGCACGTCTCAATGGTTAATATGTAGACCACATGTTTGTTTGTTTCTGTTCATTTCACACTGTCTCTTATATTATGCTAGCTGAATGTTTCTCTTTGTAGTTCGTGTTGTTATTATTTATAATGTTACTTAAATTTAAATGTTGACCACATTCCACATGTCTGTGAGTATTTTGTAACTGTTCACCGTTCCAGTTTTGTAATTTTTTGATTTTCTTTTGTAGATCTCTTGAAAAAGTCCACAAAAAACGGACGAAATATCGAGAAATAAGGACTAAGGATATAAATCTTGGTATCTGACCCCTCTCCCGATAAACTTTTCTTTTATAAATTCAATAAAAGGGTCGATAAAAAATTTTTCCTTATATATATATATATATATATATATATATATATATATATATATATATATATATATATATATTTTATTTTCATGAATAGGGTGACCTTTACCAGCGAACATACACGTTATACCATACAGTTAAGCCAAAGTAAACCTAAAAACATCAGAAATGCCCGGTGTCACAAAATACTCACAGGGACCATTGTTACTGTCAGGAGCTGTGGAAAGGAAAACTATTTTATAATCATTTATAGCATTCAGAAATTACATAGGACATTAAAAATTTAATTGGCACACTTACTCTTAGCTAATGGTTACTGAACACGATATTAAACAAGCTAATACTTCTAGTGCTTATATATTAATAGTGTTAATCTGTTACTTAAATGTTATTCTGTAGAAAAACCAACCCACGCGAAAAGATATCAGGTGCCACGCAACATATTTTATTTATCTCTTTCTCTTTATTCTTTAATAATGCTCTAGCAGCTATGCCGCGCATAAAATTTGAAAAAATCCGTTATTGCATGCAAGTAAAAGGACTTCAAACCAGTTGAACTGCGTCCTTCAACAACTAATATAGAAACAGTCAGATGAACAAGTAATATTTGAAACAACAGTTATAATTATAAAATAATGACAATATTAGAATATTACTAAAAAAAATTTTTAAATTTCGTTTTAATATCTATACAAATGGCTTTTTGAGAATGAAGTTGAAATAGAGAACGTAAGAATTTAGATATGTGACAATGAGTATTTTTTGATAATTACGCTCAATTCGCACCCACAGGTGACCACTATGGGGGGTATGAACTGACATGAGTTTTTGGGCGCTTGGGGTTTCTGTTTGGTCTAAAATCAGATATCTATCGGTTTCCGATGTATTGGGCAGTGATTTCTCACAATGTCATTACTACTATCAGATGGTTGAGTGAATTTGTTATCGTTGCCCACTCGTTCGATGGACAGGATACTACTGTTCAGCGCGTAGAAGAGAGAAACTGATTGACTAGTGTTTTGATATCGGTGCCCACTCGTTCGATGGACAGGATACTACTGTTGAGCTCGTTGAATAGAGAAACCGACTTACTAGTGTTTCCATTATCTATGGCACCGATGTCGATATTTCAAACATTCTTCCTTGAAGGATGAATGAGAATTCCAAGTCGACGAATCTCATTAAACTAGCTTCGTTGGAGGGTTGACTTGATAAATCATCAATTTGTCAAATGAAATTCTCAGCGCATTATTATTTTCATTATATATATATATATATATACAGGGTGTCCCACCGGGAAAGAACGCGATCTGTATATGGAAAACTACACATAGTGAAATTTTGAAAATTTGACCGTATACATACTAATGTCGATAGGGGAAACTCGAATAAAATATTTTCAAGATAGTGGCACTTCCGGTTATACCGGAAGTAGATACTAACTTGCTTATTTTAAATGGGACACCCTACGTATTAATACATTTTTGGATTCTACACAGGATTCTAGGCAGATTATATGTATTATGTACTATACCTAAGTCTAAGCGTTTTGGGCATATTTAGGTTTTTATGTCAAAAATGACGATTGCAAGCCCTGATATAATTATCAATTGTTCCTATAAGGAATACATAGGGTGTTCCATTTAAAATAAGCAAGTTAGTATCTACTTCCGATATAATCGGAAGTGCCACCATCTTGGAAATATTTTAGTCGATATCTTAGTTTGCTTTATATTTCATTTTATTTTATTCATTGTTATGTTGGTGTAAAGTTTCTTTTTTATTTTTTATTTTATTTTTTGTTTTTTTGTATTAGTTTTAAGTTGGCCAGCCTATGTACAAGTGACTAAGTTCAATTCTGTAGGAATATTACATGTAATGTTGTACAGGTGACTAGTTCACCTCAAACTTCTTGTGATATTTTTTTTCTGGTTAATAAATTCTAACTCGATTCAAATGGAGTAAAACCTGTTAAAAATAAGCTTATGAAACATCATAAAATTCGTTATTTTAGATAATTTGAAAATCTAAAATTGAAAAAAATCAGCGATTGTCAAAACACTGTTATTTCAAGCAAAACAACTACTCCTTTGTACCTTCACTATGAAAGTCGTACACATTGCGAATCGTAGCATCTTCAAGATTTGCGTAATAGATAAAATTTCTGCTATCGGCTCCAGCTATTTGAGGAGTATGATAATTAATAATTTGGAAACACGCTAACAATCCACCAGAGATCGGATATAGTGCACTTACCTGTATTGAAATCCAGTGCAAATTCTTCCATGTCGTTGCCTTTGACAATGCTGTAAATGAGTTTTCTTGATAGCGGCGATTCGGCTACGATGGAAAGAGATAACGGCGAATGGAGCTCAACATTTTCGGGTATTATTTCTGAGTAAAATTGCTTCTTGAAAATGGGCATCGAGCGGTCGATTACCTTCACGTTCACCGTTACGTCAGTTCGGCAAGGAGTTATGCCTGCAAAAACACATTATGAAATATCACGTATCCGACAACTCTTGAAAGTCCATGAATTCGCGAAAGACGTGCAGAAATAAACGCCATGAATAAGAGAAAATTTACACCTTCAATGGAAACCTTGTTCCTGTCAGTACCCAAGTATGAATGATTCACTTCTAAATTTCTCGAAAATCCATCCATTTAACTGAGTGCAAACACAAATGTATAGAAAGATTTTATAAGAGGAAAGATACCTATTTTTCGATGGTTATTTTGAGTGAAGCGATAACAGACAAACGGCTTAGTCATTTTGCCAGTGCAGCGCATTTTTGCATCTCATTATCGTTTGTTCTTATTCATATGCAAACAGGTTAACGAATTTAAGCCGAATATATATATATATATATATTTGAATTTAATGGCATAGTTTATCAACAGTCAGATGGTTTGCCAATGGGTTCACTGTTATCACCTCTTCTCAGTGAAATCTTTATGTCTGACTTAGAGAATAAAATCTTTGAATCTACAAACAGCCTGATTAGTAATGTTTTATTATGGCGGCGTTATGTTGATGACATTTTTTGTATATGGTGTGGGACGGATAGACAGTTAGATAATTTTCTCAAATACATTAACTCTTTTCACCCTTCAATTCAATTCACAAAAGAAATAGAAAATGAACAACATTCCCTTAACTTTTTAGATATCCAAATAACTAGAAAAGAACATGCTCTTACATTTAATATCTACAGAAAACCTACTTTTACAGATACGCTAATACACAATGATAGCAGTCAACCAATTAAAATTAAATTAAGTGCATTTCACTCATTCATACATAGACTTTTTGCCATTCCTCTTTCTGAAGAAAATTTTACAAAAGAAGTTAATATTTTAAAATTATTAGCAATAAATAACGGCTATAAAGACATCTTGATTGATCAAATGATAAAGAAAAAACGACATAAGAATATTCTAAATTCAATTTATCCCTCACCAGTCATAAAAAGCGAACAAAAATATCATTTAATAAACTATATTCCAGGAATTAGTAATAAAATCATCAACAGATTATCACAAAACGGTATTAAAAGCATATGTACAAATAAACGTAATTTAAAGTCACTCTTAGTCAATAACAAGGATAGGAACAATATTGGAGAAAACAGTGGTGTTTACAAAATCTTTTGTAATGAATGCCCATCCTTTTATATCGGACAAACAGGCAGAAAAATCAACACTCGCGTAGAAGAACATAAAAAGTCAATTTTGTTTAACAAAAACACCACTGGTTTCTCAGATCATTGTATAAAATTTAACCATTTCATCGACTTCGAGAAAACGATATGCCTCCACCCAGGTAAAAAGGGCAAACGTCTTGACCTGTTGGAAATTTTAGAAATTAGTAGTGCCATTAAGAGGAATTACCCCATCGTAAATGAACAAGTTGAATACCAAATTTCCCCTCTGCTACAATCAATATTATAAATAAGCTTGTTAAGTATTTTTCTGTTCAGTCTTGATAATGGGCCCATAACCCGAAACTAGTTGACTAATGTAATTGTTAATTTTTATTCAATATATTTGTGAAACTTAAAGCCAAGTGTTTTTATTTTAAATATCAGTATATATATATATATATATATATATATATATATATATATATATATATATATATATATATATATATATATATATATATATATATATATATATATATATATATATATATATATATATATATATATATATATATATATATATACACTGGCCAGCAAAATTAACGCACCACTAAAATTTGGGTCAATTTCAAAGTTAATTTTCTCGCGAACCGCTGAATCGATTTAGATAAAAAAATTTTTCAATGTAGCTTAAATCTTCAGAAATGACGTTATGCAAAGAGAGAAAATTTAAATTCGGGTTTTAGGCATATACTGGGTGTTTGAAGAAAAACTAGTAAAATGCACAGCTTTTGTCATATTCTGTGGGAATTCTCATCAACAGTATTAGGTGTCTCTCTAAGTCAAAATATAGCCACATCTTTTACAAGCATTTTGTTTTTTTATTCACGTTTTTATCTCACATATTAAATGAAATACGGAATTTAATGTCGAAAAAAGACTTAAAGACTTCAATTTGCTAGGGAACATGTGAACTGGACTGCTGAAGATTGGGAACGAGTTTTGTTCACTGATAAGACGAGGTTTTATCTCTACAGCAAGGATTGAAGCTCAGAAATTATTCGACAGCCAAACGAACGTTATTCACAAAATAATATTCGCTAAACCGAGTTATTCAATGGAGGCTCTGTGCTGTTTTGGGGCGGAATTTCTTTGGCAGCTCGTACAGACATCATGTCCTTGCATGGAGCACCTTTAAATAGCGAAAAGTACATTGACGAAATTTTGTCAGAGCATGTGGTCCCTATGGCTGGTTATATTGGAGATAATTTTATACTAATGCAAGATAATGCCAGACCACATACTGCGAAAATTGAACTAAATTAACCAGAACATTTATGGGATCTAATGAAAGGCAGCTTAGAGATCATCAACCCCCACCTGCCTCCTTGGATGATGTAGAAAACATTATGAGGGAAATATGGAAAAATATAGATCAAGAAAAAATTAGACGTCTGGTTCAAAATATGGGCCGTCGATGTCAATCAGTTATAAGGAATAGGGAAGAAAACACTGTTGACTTTTTATTTTAATGTTTAAGATTTTATTTCAAATTTTTTTAAAATAAATTTCAGTTGTTACGTTTTACATTAAATTCCGTATTTCATTTAATAAGCAAGATAAAAAAGTGAATAAAAAAACAAAATGCTTGTAAAAGATGGGGCTATATCTTGACTTAGAGAGACACCTTATACTGTTGATGGGAATTCCCACAGAATATGACAAAAGTTGTGCATTTTACTAGTTTTTCTTCAAACACCCAGTATATGCCTAAAACTCGAATTTAAATTTTTTCTCTTTGCATAACGTCATTTCTGAAGATTTAAGCTACATTGAAAAAAATTTGTATCTAAATCGATTCAGCAGTTCACGAGAAAATTTACTTTGAAATTGACCCAAATTTTAGTGGTGCGTTAATTTTTCTGGCCAGTGTATATATATATATATATATATATATATATATATATATATATATATATATATATATATATATATATATATATATATATATATATTAAAAATTAAATAATAAGAAAACAACTTGTCTAAAAACCACAAAATGAAAATAACTTTTTATTCGACTATCGACTATCAAGCTTGATAATGCTGTAACAGGCGAAACTAGTCGACTAAAAAGTTATTTTCATTTTGTCGTTTTTAGACAAGTTGTTTTCTTATTATTTAATTTTTAATATAAATATGAACTACCACAGAGTTGATTCATCGTCCATCGAATTTATTATATATATATATATATATATATATATATATATATATATAACTTTCAACTTTAAATAAATAATATATATATATATATATATATATATATATATATATATATATATATATATATATATTTGAATAATTATTCTTGCTTGTCTCATCTTTTTTTTTTAGTAATAATTGCAGTTTCACACTCGAGTTCCTTGTTAGACATTGATATAATACTAGGCTGATTTCTATTTTTCATGAAGAATATATGGAGGTAAAATAGTACTTACTCTAAAACGGAAGTCTACAATATTGTATATCTTAGAGCTATTTGCTACTACTGTATATAGTTTCACAAAGTGAATAAGCTGATGGAAAGTATATTTATAATATAAAGCTGTAATTTCTCATTTTCTATTCATTAATTCCAGAGTTTCAGAATAAACATACAATTGGCTATGTTTCATAAATACATTGAGATTTTTTTTCCTGATAGTTAAGCACATACTTGAAAGTGAAACTATACAATGCCATGAAACATTTTTAATATATCTGCATACCTAAACCTCGATGTGTTTTCATTTTGCTCAATTAATCTGAATATCCAAACACTTTATTTTAAAAAACGCGTACCTTGATGGCTTTTAATTTATTTCAAAGAGCAGTCTTACCTTTATCATAAGCAGCAATTAAAAGTTCGTATTCCCTATTATGTCCTTCCAAACTTTGTTTTATTTCGATATCACCAGATTCCCTCTGTACTTTAAAAAGTTCTCCATGTCCTTTGATCAGCTCGTATCTTACTTCACCATTTTCAGCTGAGTCAAGATCTATGGCATGTACTTTGGTTATAATGCTTCCCTTCTTGTCCTCCACGGAAACCACTGCATAATATGGCAAATTCACGAACATTGGACAGTTATCATTTATGTCCACTATAGTGACTTTGACTACAACATGTGCAATTCGAGGCTTTTCCTTATTGAAGCCCGCACTTAATGCTTCGACGATAAGCTCGTAGTTTTCTTGGATTTCCCTGTCGAAACGCTTTCCGGTGGTACGAATTACCCCAGACGTATATCCAATCGAGAACATATCGGTCGGGTTCAGAATTCTGAATTCTACGTGCTCGTTTAACGCACTTCCCAGCACGTTAACCACGCACACGTTAGTTATTTTCGTGGAGTTCTCTATGATCGATCCTTCGTATACATCCTTCTCGAACACCAGACCAGAACTGTCAGATTCCTCCACTTTGATGAAAACCTTAGCAACTTTAGAGAATTTACCGTCAGATACCCTAACGTGTAGCACATAGAAAGGTTTCATGCTGTTCGGCTGCAAGACGACGATATGTCCAGACTTGGGGTCTATTCCGAAAACTCCTATCTTGTTCCCTTCGATTATGTCATACCTGAGCTTGGATATTTCGCGACTGTCAGGATCTGTCGCGTTCACTTGTAAAATGGACACTCCCCTGTAAGTTGGCAACAGAAGTGTCACGTTGTAAACAGACTGAACGAATTTAGGAGGAGAATCATTGATATCCGTAGTTACGATGTCTACTCTGGCGGTAGTCTCCGAAGATAGTTTAGGATTGCCGAGATCTGATACTTGGACATGGAACGTAAATCTCTGGTGCGTTTCATAGTCCAATAGTTTTATGGTCCTGATTGCTCCGGTGTTGGAGTCGATTTGGAAATAACGCCTAGGAAGAATTTCTACAATGTCGTAATGAAGCAAGGCGTTCACTCCTGAATCTGCGTCAGTTGCCTTGATAACTAGAGGCTCGTTGGTTGCTGTGAGAATCAGAGATGCAATCGGAGCGGACTCGCTTACTGTTCCGGAGTAGTTGGCTTGCACAAACTGAGGAGTGTTATCGTTTTTGTCTAATATATGTATTATGACGTTGCAAGTTGCCGCAGCTGAAGCCTGAAAATCGTAAGACATATAAAATTCATGTTGAAATTATGTTTCTATTCTTAATAACTAGAGACTATAATGAAACACAACCCTTCATTTTAAATTATATACATATATATATATATATATATATATATATATATATATATATATATATATATATATATATATATATATATATATATATATATATATATATATATATATATATATATATATATGTATATATATATTTTTTGTTGTTGTTTTTTTTTCTGTTTCATCGGGTACATCAGACCAAAAAAGCTATTATCTGGTATCTCGGTTTTTTAAGCAGAATAAATCTTTCAAAATACTGTTGAATTCAGTAGAAATGTTGGCATCTTTAAACTGGTGGCAAAATATGTGGCAATAAATTATAAACAGCATATCGATGGTCTAGTACACAATTTTTGTAAGTGCACTTTTCAGGAAAAATGAGTTAAATGCGCTAACATACCATTTCAGACAAGAACTTTCTTGTGCACACAAGTGGTAGGTAAAATATTTAAATTTATTGAATCCAGCGCCATATTCCAATAATGTTAAGTACTTTTAGACTACATAATTCTACTCCAAATGTTGTAAGTGCACTTATCACAAGTGTGCGCTACATTAAATAGCATTAACTGAATTCATCACATTTGTGTCCAGTAAAAGGTAATGTTAAAACCCGGTTATTGTTGCTTTTAATTCCAGTGTAATAATGTCGTTTACCAGGGGCAAAATGTTAGTGAAATTAGCCTTGTCTAGGCATATAAGTTGTAACAATGGTAAGTTTATATTAAAATAATAGCGTGTGGGTGTGCGTCCTGAGCTTTTGGCCTTCATTGTGGGCGGTCAAGTGTGCAATGGCTATAATACATAAAATTTTTATAACAAAATAATTTTTTTATCTAGCGAAAGTAATACACACTCTTGATGACAAATCTAGCACTGCAGGTGTTTCTACTCGATTCAAGAGAATACAGTTCAAATGGACCATTCGGCAATTCATGAAGGTAAAGCTAATCAATTCCTTAATTGAAATAATGTTTTAGCAACTAGTTTCTGTTTTTAGAAAATAGTAACGTTGCTCTGGCAGAGCCCTCTATTTGTAAGGTTCTTATAAGCCCTCGTCAGATAGTGATGATTCCCCGGATAATTCCGACAACGAGATATGAATGTCGCGAGGAGAATTCAAAACATTTTCAATGGTGTGTAGAATAAGAAAAAAAAAAGAAAACGAAAGGCAGATAGAAAAAATTGGCGCCTATCTGTTGTTGAGTGATTAAGATTGAGTGGTATAGTGTGTCAGATACTGTATTTAACAACACTGAATACAAAGAAAGAGAAAGTCAACTGGCTTCGCATCAAGTGGCTTCGTTTTCAGAAAAAAAAATCCTAATATAATGAAATACAAGTATAACCTCTCAGAAGAAAGCTCTTTTGAACTGGATATCACAGATAGTATGGAAAGAAAAATGAACTGGGAATCCGCCACATTGAATAAAACATACACATCGCTTCTTCCAATTTTACAAGCAAAGAAAAAGGACCTGTTATTTTTTTTCGAAAAGAAGATTATCCAGTAAATAGTGATTAAAAGATAATAAACACAACTTTTTTTTTTTCGAAATGTTTTACCTTGTTTTCAAAAGTTTGTTCATTAACAATAAAGTTGAATTTTAGTCATCTAGGTAGTTCAATTTGAACAAAGAATTGTATATCGAATGTGGTAAGTACAGGTTTTTTCTCAAACAAAGAAATGTAGTATAGCGACATATGTGGTAAGTACAGGTATTTTAGATTATTTTTAAAAATTTTTAATACTGTATGATTAAATATCGGAAGTGAAGACTTTCACCTGAAAGCTAATAATATAGCCAAATTTAATACAGCATCTTCGATATTCAAACGTAATCCTGTGAATTATAGTGAACTAACAAACTTTAAATTTCATATAACTCGAAACATACTATTTTGCACTTACAACATTTGTGTACTAGACCATCGATATTCAGAATCATAGAGCAGAATTATAGAGCACCCCCAAACCCCTCCTAACTTGTTGAGAATGTTAAAAATATTTACGTCGATCGAATAGATGTAAGGAAATTGAGTTTTGGTTGTATGAACTTTTATCACCAACTGCCATCATAGAGTTTATGTAAAGATTTCTTAGTTTTTGGGGTTTTACGCAGTTTCACAGCGTGTGCCGATTGAGTTAGAGGGTACAGTTGGAGATAATGAAGTACCTTTTCGTGTTTTTAACTATTTTGCCTAACCACCGCTTAAGGTTTTGGTCACATCCACAGCCATCATCAGCAATGGAAACTTATCAATATCTAACTACTCACAAACTTAAAAAACTACAGACTTTCCTATTTAATTATAAAAAAGTAAAAAAATTTGCTTACCATGTTAGTGGCCAAGATTGACAAATTATAGAACTTCACTGTCTCATAATCTAGGTGAACTTGAGTTGTAATCACTCCAGTGCTTGGACTTATTAGAAACGCGCTTTCTATATTACCATCCACAATTTCAAATTGTAACGAAGACGTGCTCCTGGCGGTCAGGTGGGCTACATAACTGCCTAACGGTTGATCCTCGTAAATTTCAGCTGCTATCTCTTTTCGTGCAAATCGGGGTGGTGCATTATCTGCCATTCCGAGTAGTATGTGAGCAGGAATCGTTGACGATAGAGAAGGTTGTCCATGATCATACGCCTTTATTCGCAGCATGTATTCGTTTACCGTAGTCATGTCAAGCTCTCTTGCTACAGAGATGGTGCCCAACTCTGGGTGTATGTTGAACATATTTCCTATATTACCAGAAATAATAGAGTAGGTCACTCGAGCGTTCTCTCCCCTATCATAATCTGCTGCTAATGCTCTGAGGACCACACTTCCAACTGGTGCCGATTCATAAACTTTACCAACCAGAATCTGTTCGGAAAAATGTGGCGCATGGTCGTTGTGATCGTGTACGACCACTTTCACTCTAGCGTAGTTTCTTTTCGCAGGTGTACCACCATCGCGTACCATAACAGTCAGAAGATGCTCGGCTAGGGATTCCCTGTGAAAAATTAGAGATGTTAATTGAAAGATCAAGTTAGCACATATTTTAATCAATAGTCATCAGTCTGGAGCGATCGAAACTGATTAAATGAAGACGTCTGTTCGCATTTACTTCCACAGATTTTCATTCGTTCTAACGAATTCGGAGATCAACCAAAACCAGTTTAAACCGGAGGAGAATTCCACCCGTCAGAATATCTAAGCTTACAAAGGTAATTTCACTTAATGAGGTTTAGAACTGCATCTTCTGTTGAATATATTTAGTTCCGATCTAAATTGGATAACCGAATTGTCTTCATCTAACAGAATTTCTATGCGCTTCCATCTTGTAATGAAACAAATCATTGTGGTATTTGAATGAGCACTCAAAAATTAAATGAAAGAATCAATCCAAGACTTTATTTTATAGAAATTCTCAAAGAATAAAGTTTAAACTTCAAAATAAAACACACTTGGCTTAAGTTTCACTATATGAAAAATATTTAGGTAGGTACTGTAATTAGCAGTAATGGATAGTCGACATGTTTCGAGTTATGAACTCATTATCGAGACTGACTACAGGAGAGTATTACATCTTATTTTATAAAACAGACAAAAGCAAAGGTAATACCTGAAAATCAATTTGTTCGTTTACAAGGGGTAAATTACTATTATGGGCGGAACTTATTTTGAGAATTTCCGCGCTTTCCTTTGTTAACTGAATGCAACAATTGGGTTTTGTTGAAATCCAGGAAATGATTAAATTTTATACAATGTTCGGAGGAGTAGTGGTATTTTTATTTTGTAAAATTGACTTTTTATGTTCTTCAACACGAATGTTTATATTCCGTCCTGTTTGTCCAATATAGAAGCAGGACATTCGTCGCAAAATATTTTGTAAACACCACTGTTTTCTCCGATGTTAGATTTTCTTTATTATTGACCAAGAATGACTTCAAGTTTCTTTTATTTGTACAAATTGTTTTAACATTATTTTTCGATAATCAGTTACAAATTTTGCTACTCAAATTCGGCACATAATTTATGGGGAGTATTTTTGTTCTTCATCAATAGTTAGCGTGGGGTGTATTGAATGCAACCGATTCTTCATTAGTTTTTTCCTAATGAGCTTATCGAAAAGACTTTCCTTGTAACCGTTATTGGTGGCTAATAATTTAATTGTATCAACTTCGGTAAACTATCTAAATATTTTTATATAGTGAAACTTAAGCAAAGTGTTTTATTTTAGAGTTTAAACTTTATTATTTATGATATTTCACCAAGTGATGTGCGAGAATTCTATCTCAGAAATTCTCAAGAATAAATTAATTCCCATCAGACATCTATCCTAGTATTTGATGAAATTATATCGAACTCAGGAATTTTAAATGTGAATCCTATAAAACAAGGTATATATAACTAGAAATCGGAAGTTTTAATCGTTAAATGCTTTCTCGAGTATGTTATTGGTTAAAATCTACGCCGAACATATTGAACATAAGGTATGAATACCGCGGGTATGTTCCTCAACATATATTTTTGCTACAACACATAACACCTAATTTTCTCTAAAATCTTACGGACAGAAGATTAGAGAAATAACCTAAGCCAAATTGCAAAACAAAGTCAATTATTTTCATTGGAATAAAAGCACTGGGGGATATAAAGCCTCAATTTCATTTCAGGCGGAAGGAAAGAAAGCGAAACCAACAAATCCACATTAACATTACATGAGACGGAGAGCTATCAAGCTTTTTCCATTTATTTGCTTGAACACAAAACTTTCACGTTACTATAATAGCTGAAATCTCTCTTCTCCTATTAGCACTATTTCCTGACTACTTATGTAATTAGATAGATTATATATTAATTACATTCTTTCAGGAGTCTCTCATCATTGAGAGCAACTAAAATTACTTTCAGCATATATAAGCCGATTTTTTGGATTGATTGGGCCGATACATGGTGTAAATTGATAAACATATTAAAACAATGGTTAATAATAACAATTCACACATTTAATAAATGTGTAAATTGTTATTATTAACCATTGTTTTAATATATAAAAGTCGAATTTATATACAAGAAACTACTATGGAAATTAAATTAGGTTTTATATGTACCTACCTATACAGGGTGTTGAAAAACAACGTTTCAATACTTTGAGAGCTGATTACAGACCTCAAAATAAGTGAAAAATTTCATATGAACATGGGTCCGCAAATGAGCCGTTATGAATATTTAAGCGATTTTCGGTTTTCAATTTAACTATCAGCGCAACCAAATACGATATTCGACTTATTTTCATCTTTCAGATGTCTTGTTGACTTTACTTACAATTAATAGTTATTTAATAAACTTGTTTATTAATGACAGCGATTAATGGTTGAGATATTTTATTAACACTAATAAACGAGTTTATTACAAGATTTTTCCGTCGACCTCATCATGAATTGAGTATAAATTCTTGATTGAAATAAATTTTTATTTTGCATGACAGATACACTTGACACAATATAAATTTCTA
The DNA here is from genome assembly GCA_030704885.1 of Cynegetis impunctata. Lineage (NCBI taxonomy): Eukaryota > Metazoa > Arthropoda > Insecta > Coleoptera > Coccinellidae > Cynegetis > Cynegetis impunctata. The sequence goes on from JARQZK010000772.1 coordinate 511,934, forward strand.
TGTTCATTTCGATATATTTATATTTATGCTCCCGATGGAACAATTTGAAAAATTCATAGATGGAATATTAGACATGTGACATTCTGAATAGTTAACATTACCTACAATATCCGATAAGAAATATGTGGAACTGGTGGAAGTGTTAATTACTTTCGAACGATTATTGCATAAAAATTTTTCCGCAGTTTCTACTTTATTTTGTATAGAGTTAAATTTTTCGATTTGAATTATGAATTCCTTTTCTCTGTGGAATAACAGTACAGACACAGAATAATTCAACTATTCCGTGCTGAATACTTCTGTGTTCGGTTGCCCATGACAATCGTACATTAAAATAGGAGAAATTGCACATTAAAATGGGTCATTAATGATCAATTTCGTGTACGTTAAAGTAAGCTTTTATTTAGAGGTCGACGGAAAAATGTTTTTCAGTCGGTTCATGAAAAAAATCACAGCTGGCATCAAACATTCGCTTTTCATATGACATTTACGTACTTCTATTGAGTATTTTGCATTCGAGTTGTTTACTTTATTTCACTTTGTTGTTAAGAAAAAATTTTTGTTTCTGAATTTGAAATGCCTTATTCTGATATTGAAATGAGTGATATAGTTGTCATGTATGGTCGTGACAACGAAAGTGGTTCTGAAGCACGTTATGCAGAGGCTGATCCCGATCGTCAACTTCCTTCTCATGTGAAATTTAATCAAGTTTTCAGACGATTGACGGAAACTGCATTGAAATTAACGGTGGTCATATGGACCCATGTTTATATGAAACATTTTAATTATTTTGAGGTATAGAATTAGCTCCCAAAATATGGAAACTGGTAACAATATGGAAACACCCGGTATATCACCTAAGTAAAGAGAAATTTCAGTGTATGGATACCTGCTAACGATGGAAAAAACTCAACTCACTTTTCTTATTTTCTTAGTCTTGATTTTTATATATGATAGGGAACTATTACAATACCTTATGCAAGCAGCCAGACCGATCGAATGGGCCAAACATTCCGCCAGACACAAATAAAGTGTCCCTATGAGTATGACATTATGAGCGAAATGTCATGACAGTAAGTATAGAAGGGAGATCGACTCGCATAGATAATCACTATAGCGCTTAAATGAGCAAATCATGACATTTCGCTCATACTGTCATACTCATATGGACACTTTATTTGGCGGGATGTTTGGCCCATACGATCGGCCTGGCTGCTTGCATAAGGTATAGGGAAAACATAATAAGCGATACGCCCCCTACCGGTGTCGAATATTACTAGAGCATGGGAGATAGATTGCTTTGTTTACATCTGTTTACGTGTATTTTATATGAGAAGTTGTTGAGTTTTAATTGTGTTTTGGGTCGTTTACAAACGTCCAGAAGAGATGAATTACTATTGTTGTGTATTCTATTGTTCATCTTGGGCAAAAAAAAACGAATATAGCTTACATACCTTTCCGAAAGCTGGACAATTCAAAGTTGCATTCCAAACAAAGTTGGGAAACAAGGAAATGATGGACAGAAGAAAGGTGTGGATTCATAACTTGAAGATTGAAAGAAAATGTCTGAACATAAGAGAGTTGTTCTTTACAGTTTACTCAGAATAATTATTTTCCCTGCACTAAGTTTGTGGATTTTTCCATATAGAATTATACCAACTAATGATGTGTGATTTTCAGCTAACCGAAAACGTAGAGTTGTTGAAGTCCAATGCTATTCCAACGAAAAATCTTTCACTTTTATCGGAATCTGAACCTGGGCCAACATCCAGTGATTCTAGATTATTGTATTTTCTTTCATGTAACAACCAGAGATACTATTAAAATAATAATAACAAATGATGTTAATTTGCACAACCAAAATAACAGTTTATCATAACATCAAGAATATGAAATAAATCTGGACTCTATAGCTAGGCAAAAACTAAAATATTCAATTATATAATCAGGAAAACAGAGATTATATCAAAAAAACCAGACTCTCAGAAGTCCACCGTACTTTTAGGATAGCTATTTTACGTCAGGAAAATTCAAAAAATATAATAACTTATTACGTTCAAACCATTCAAGCAGAGTATTCATATTAATTCTTCTTTCATTTCATGTTGTTTCTTTCAGTTTAGCTGGTAAGTACTTAGTTTTGTCCATTATACTCAAAAATTCTTCAGTTCGTAATGAAAGTAGACATGTCAGAGATGTTTTCTTGAAACTTTTGAAAGTTTTTTTATTTTTTAAATAAATAGGTGTTCTATCATACAGCCTTTTCATGAGGTACATAGTTCTTCTAACCAATTAATTTATTCGTCCTCTACTTTATTTTATTATTGATTTTCATCTTCAATGATAAAAACTCAGTGTAAATTTCAACACTTGATGTAGGTAGGTTATCTACTGTTGAACAGAGATAAAATTGTCCTCAATCCAAACACAATATATCACAGGAAAATACAAAGTCCAAAAAAAACACAAATTACGACGATAAACGTTCGAAAACTCAACACGAAATGAACGTAAATACCATTACAACCAATGTAAACAAACAGCTAATCTCCCATGCTCTAGTACCGATATTAGCCGTTCCTGAGTGTCATATATAAAAATCAAGATTGAGAAAATAAGAAAAGTGGGTTGAGTTTGTTCCATCTTTAGCACCTGATACCTGGAAATTAGCCGTCGGCACAAGGTAGCTGGGATCCATACACTGAAAGTACATAAGAACACTACTTCATTCCACACATATTATTGCTGAGAAAAAAAGTAACGCCTGGGGGCTCTGGGATATTGCTCTATAAGGATAATAAGCGCAATTCGGATCAATGACAACCGAACTACTCACCTGTCCAAATTCGAGGAAAGGTATATAATCCCGCTTATGGAATCTATCTTGAAAGTCTGTAGCGAAATTGCGTTTCTGGTCGAATGCAAGCTGAAGATCAGCTTACTTCCTGTATCCTTGTCAGTGGCCTTGAGACGTAGGATCTCAGTATTGGGCGGCACCGCCTCAGAAATGTCGACTTGATATAGGCTCTCGGAAAATTCGGGTCTATGATCGTTAATATCAATTACCGATACGTTCAGTTGTTCGTAAACCGTATTCACTGAATCGCTCACGCTGATGTTCAGCGTGTAATGGTTCTCCACCTCGTGATCTAATTTTCGAGCAAGCAGGATGTTTCCCAGGTCACGTCCGATGAAAAATTCGTTCCGGGGATCGCCGCCTGGAAAGACAATGAACAGATTAGACATAACGGGCTAGGTGAAATGGAAATTTCAGAAGGTTTCTCCGCGTCTTTTACGGGACGCGCTTACAGAGGTATTCGTCGCATCATCTTCTACATAAAACAACGATGAAGCATTTTCTCTGAAAGAATATTTATGGGTCCCAGGACAAAATATTGAAGTTTATTATATTCAGCTAGAATGTAACATCTTACCCACCTCTATTTTATATTTCATACGAATGTCTGTTTTGTGCGGGAAAAGTGATTTATTGTTGTAATGGAAAATATTGACTTAATACAGTGAATATGAGGGAAATCATGAAAATATTTCTATTTAAATAAATGGATGAGAACTGTTGATAACGTATATAAATGATGGATTTATATTTGGGGAGGAATTATGCATTATTGGATAAAATGCAGAATAATGGGAAGTATTTATATTTTCCCCTCGACTATGATCCCAGTATATTAGAAAAAGTGGAGATTAACACCTGAAGAACTATATGGTTGCAACACGATTTCATATATATATATATATATATATATATATATATATATATATATATATATATATATTTATATATATATATATATATACAGGGTTGCGATAAAGTATGGAACCAAGTAAATATCTTTCGAACGAAAAAGAGAATATTTATGAAATTTTGCGGGTAAGTCCAATGGCGCAAAATGCATCTGATGTATGATTTTTTGTTGATAATATACTTCCGGTTGTACCGGAAATAGACCCTAAGTCGCTTATTTTGAATGGGATACCCTATATATTATTACATTTTTGGATTCTACTTAACATTCTAGGCAGATTCGATACATCATGTCCTATACCTAAGTCCAAGCGTTTTTGACATATTTAGGTTTTTATGTCAAAAACGACGATTGCAAGCACTAATATAATTATCAGTTGTTCCTATAAGTAAGCCTTTTTTACTTACTTTGGTTTAGATTCCTTGTTGAAAAGGACCCACTTCAATAGATTTTGTATAATATTTGGATAACTAACCATAAAAGAGGTGCACAAAATTAGATCTAAAGTGAGATTGAGAAAACTGACAAAAATCAATTCAACTTCTTTTGAGTTTTTTACATTACCGTAAAAAAACGTTTCGTTCGAAAGATATTCACTTGGTTCCATACTTTATCGCAACCCTGTATATATATATATATATATATATATATATATATATATATATATATATATATATGAATATTTCTATATAACTACACAAACCTGTTCTTGATTATTCGATTTATAGATTTTTCTACGGCAATTTGGGCTATACAACAACTATTTTCAAAAAAATGGTTGTTGTAGAAGTGCAAAGCATGATATAACTAATAATTTTATCAAATTATTGGGGGGGTTTCCCCAACTGAATTTTTGAGGGGGCTCGGGCCCCCTCAGGCCCTATGGAGTGGGCGCCACTGTGTATATATATATATATATATATATATATATATATATATATATATATATTATATATAATATATATATATATATTATATATATATATATATATGTATATATATATATATATATATATAATATATCTATATATCTATATATCTATATATCTATATATATATATATATATATATATATATATATATATATAATATATATATATATATATATATATATATTAATTATAGCTGGGTATTCGGCAAGGAGTTATGATCTAAACAACCAAATTTGTCTCAGTCGACGTTTCGACTCTTTATTGAGTCTTCCTCAGGACATCTACAATTTAAAAAGAATGACAAAGAATGTTACACCGAAACAGTTCGTCTTATATATATAAAAAACAACAAAATTACATGTATACAACAGTTTCTTTGAACTCTAGTTCCTGCAATTCACAAGGAATATACAACAAAAACTCATTTAAAACCGAAAACATGTTAAAATAACGTGAATAAAGCTAAAAAACAGAAATAAATGGGCTCGAAATATCAACTAAATGGTATAAAAATCTGACTGAAACTCAAAAACAAATGCCAAAATTTAATCAAATACTTACAAACAGTTAGGTTGTAAGGTATTTGATTAAATTTTGGCATTTGTTTTGAAACGAAGTTCGTTACGGCAGGCTTGGTGGAGATAGGGAATTTGCTGCGCGACCAAACTGAAAAAAATGTGAGACTAAAACCGTAAGAAAAACATATAACGGAAGTGCAACGCGCATGCGTCATTCTTTCTTTATCTTTCTCCTTCTGCCACGACATATACATGAAATTCTTGTCCAAGCAAATTATAAATTCATTTTACTCGTGAATAAACACGTTTATTCTCGTATAGTTTGTAAATCGTCAATACGATTTTAAATATAGTAACAATGGCAAGCGAACTAACAAGTGACTTATTAATTAATTAGCGAATAGTTATTTATATAACAAGTGCGTTATATAGATCCTAATGCCCGGAGGGTAACATTCGGCCCGATGGGCGTTAGGATCTTGTAACGCACGTGATGAAAACAAGATTTCATTTTTCACGAAAAAATTATTTTATTATAATGAAAAATCGATTTTAAAATCGGTTCATTGCTCCTATACTTTCCATTTTCTTTCTCATAGTAGGCATGTCATTTGTTGATATTTTCCCAACTAACAATTTAATTTTTATAATGGTTCTTAGAACGTTTACCGAACGTATTTTATAAAACATTCACTATTTTATTAACACTTTCACAATGTTCTTACAGCTCTTATGAGCATGGAATTGGCGCAGATTATAAAACAAATCGCCTGTTAGACTTGCTCTATATATGTTGTTTGCTTCTACAATAAAATAGTTTTTAGAACATTTATAAATGTCTTATAAATATTTAAAAAAACATTTATAAAACTGTTATATAACAGCTCTGTTACTAGGACTTTTTTAGAGTCGTTATGACAACGTTTTGTGAATGTTTTATAAAGCTCGCAACTTTAGCACTTTTGCTACGACTGCCAATAGTTACACGATAGTAAAGTTTTTTTAACATTCCTATTCACACAAAATTGTTTGTGAATATGCAATTAGTCTCTTTAGTTGTTGTAAGAAGATACTTAGACCTGTTAATATGCTAGCAAACATACAATAATGATAAATGGCTGATTCGGAATAAAGAGTAATAAAAAGAATGAGTAAAAAAATGCACCCAAGGTGCAGATGTGGCTGCGAAATTAAATTTACTGTTAAGTATATGGTACAGTTCTAATAAAATTTTAACGCACTTCCCGAATTATGATAATTAAGGAAATTTAAAATATAATTTAATTAATGATAAAAAAAAACAAGATATATCTTTGGTAAACAGTTTATAAGGACCTTCTACATTATAAACTAACCAGTCCAGCAAATTCATTTTTCATGTAAATGATAGGAGATACGTAAAAATATAGTTTAAAAATGTTGGTGAAGGCTCGCATTTAAATGGCTGTCGATTTAAAGGCTCCCAACATGGCCACTTTCTTATACAATCCTTATAAATCAAAATTATCCGATCCAGGATAATTATGCTGTGTAAGTAGTTGTTATTGAAATCAAACAGGATTTGTCTAGGCAGAGGTGTACTTTAGAGTTGTACATAAAAAGTAAATCACATACATTTTCTTATCAAATCATGAAAAATGTACATGGCGATTATCATGGGCCTTATAATTGGAATCCGTTAATATTACAAATCATGGACCAAAACTTGTTTTTGCTGCTCTTAAAAATTGGGCGTTCGCCCATATTAAGGTTAATTTGAATAGTTTTTGGAATGTCACTTAGTTTGTGCAGAGCATTTCTTGAACTTGATTCCAAACCATTATGCCAGTAGTTTCCCATACTAACTTTCGTTAACAAAATTGTTTGTCTGGTTTTTAAGAGGGTTCGAGGATCTTGAGGTAGACAATTTGATATGCGTTCATTAAGTACAGCAAAAAGCCTCTTTTGAGATAAATGGGGAATATTATTTGATACTGTCCATGACCGAATGTCTTCTCTCAACTTTGCATTTTTTCTCTCGCACAAACTGCTTGCAGAATGATGTTGATCGCCAGGATCAGTATCTAATTCGACAATTCAACTTTCTATTTCAGCTTCCCGGTGCCTGATGAGAAACGCAATTAATGTTGAGTCCATCAGACTCCTCTGTTGGAATAGTATGGTCATTTCGATTGCTAATCTCCAAGGTCTCTGAATGATTGTTAGAACTAAAACAACTTTTCTTTTTTTCCAGCTACTGTACGACATTTAATTTGTACATCCAAACAAAAATATCAACAAACGAAATAAAAATGGCTAGTTTATAATAGTTTTATAATTATTGTTGTGTTAACATTTTAATTTTAAAAGACTCCCTCGCGCAACATATTTGTTTTTTAACTATTTTTTGGAAAACTATAAAACAACAATTTTATAGCCACTCGCTTTCATACCAATTTGCTGCAGAAAACAATTCACATTTATAAATAACAATTAAAAAACTATTTTGTTATTAGGAAATATGTTCGTAACAAAACAGTTTTATTATTGCTTTTAAAGCAATAAATTAATCCAAAAACGCACCTTTATAGCAAAGTAATATTCAGAGGTAATATGTTTTATACAAAGTATTTTATAAGCGTTTATAAAATAGCTGTATAACTTATTATACAAATATTTTATAGTTTTGCTGTAAAAACGTTTTCAGAACAGTTTTATTGACAGAACAGTTGAGCGCAACAAATTTATCCTGAATAAATACTTTATAAAACATAAAAGTTTTTACGAAGCGTTAATAAAACAATTATAAAGTATATTAGTTCTCTAACGATGTCGAATTGCTAGTTGGGTTGACGTTTGTGAATATTTTTGTCATCATATTAGTAAATGTTATTGCTGCTTTATTTGTGTAGTCTTATAGAAATAATGGAAATGAAAATGAATTTACCCAACAATATAATAGAAAATGCAGCCAAAGCTGCGAATAATTCATTGCCGGAGAAATCCAGAGTCGTATACGACAAGGATTATGAAGTATTTAATCACTGGAAGTTGCTTCATTTCTCCTCGTACAATTAGCGGGCGTTATGATCCATTACACCTGCTCATAGCGCCCTAAAGCATATTGAGTGTATTTATAGCAACCGTATCTAAGGTAAAATCAACAAATAAAATACAAGTGAAGAATAAATAAAATTAAATACGTAAGTATTAGTTTACGAATATAAGTTATTATTATTACTATTATATTAATAATTATATAATAATTTTTTTTTGTATTGTAACACGTAACAATATATAAATCAATGATCTGTTCAATACGTTCATCAGGAATTTATATGAACAATTTATATTGTCAGGGACAATCAACAAAGTATAGAAATATTCAGATTTTATATAGCCTGAATACAACCTATAAAACCATTCAAAACATTCGATGGTAGCACTTTATGATGTGATTAATTATTGGAACGCGAAATCCGACTTGTTAAGACCACCACCATTACACCATTATCCCTGATTTATAACCCTTGTTTTTCGACGGATTCAAGATAGGACAATCAAGCAAACATTTCGAATAGTATTTCTATAGAACTCACCAACAATGTCATACCACAATGTATCATTGTCTTCATCAGTGGCTGAAATGAGTGACACCAGAAAGCCGATTTCGTCGCCTTCAGTGAGCTTCACCGGAGCTGGACGCTTGATGATGGGAGCGTGTTTCGACTTTACAGAAACAGGTATGACAGAGATAGATACCTTGCAGATGCTGTGACGAGATATGTTACCACTGTCCGTTGCTTTTATCTGAAAATAGAAAAGAAGATCCTTTCACAAATTAATCCTGAGCTAGCACTCCATGATATCAAGAAGTTATTTTCCTCGAAAATAATGGAGTATTGCATTATATTGAAAGGAAATAATTGGTACTAAGGTGCGGCAGTGGTTTTTAAATCCGTTTTATACCTCGTGGACCACAAATTTTGAGATTTTTTTGTCTGGTATATTTCATATATATATATATATATATATATATATATATATATATATATATATATATATATATATATATATATATATATATATATATATATATATATATATATATATATATATATATATATATATATATATATATATATATATATATATATATATATATATATATATATATATATATATATATATATATATAGGGTAGCGAGAGGGTCTGGCAACAAGGTATTTTTCTAAGACGATTAAACGTATAATCATCAAATTTCCTTCAGAGATGGATTGCTTGAAGAGGTGTAATTAAGTGGCCGGCAAGATCTCTCGACTTGACTCCACTTTATATCAGACATAACTGATTCAAAAACTCTCAAATGTCTTGAGATACCAACAATTTCTTCATAAATGTTGAACAATTCTATTCGAAGCTTCAAATACAGATTGTATTATTGCCAAGACACAGGTGGCCAACATTTTGAGCTCATGTTATAAGGAAACTATTGATATTTTTGTGAGTTAGTATGAATTAAAAAATTACATATTGTATGTCTTTGAAAATTGTTTCTCTTATTTTTCAGTAGTGTGGTACATATTCTGTATTTTCGAGAAGAGGACATAATCAGCTCTTTTACGATATATCACTCGACCTACGGTGCTATTTAAAAAATTCAAGATGGCGGCTGTACACTGATTGCTGAATTCACTCGAGTTTGACAGGAGCTCCGAAAAACGAAAAATACAATCATGTGCATAAGCCTAATATATATATATATATATATATATATATATATATATATATATATATATATATATATATATATATATATATATATATATATATATATATATATATATATATAATCTCTTGATAATTATTAGCAATAACAGGCTGGTTGAATCTTAAAAAACTCGATTTAATTAATAAGTTGACGTTTCATTACGACATTCATAGTTATTCAAAACTTTTGAAAAAAATTGAAAATTCTTTGACATATATTGACTTGAAAAAATTGAATAGATAAGATTGATCTGTCTTGTTAAAAATTCTTTCGGATGTGGCTGTTCTTTGTTATTTATTACGTGCTATTCAGTCTAATATTAATATTCAAAATTGTTATCATTAGAAGGCAAGGGAAACTACAGAAACCTTTACCTATGTAATGTTCGAAAATAATAATAATAGGGTACTATTTATTTAACAGAAAAGAAATTAGTCACGGGAAAATATTAAAAAAGTAGAGCAGAATTATCGGTATAGAACGTTTATATGGAAGCAGCCGTTGACACGTGTTTCGGACTCTTTGGTCCTCATCATATAAACGTTATATACCGATAATTCTGCTCTACTTTTTTAATATTTTCCCGTGACTAATTTCTTTTCTGTTAAATAAATAGTACCCTATTATTATTATTTTCGAACATTACATAGGTAAAGGTTTCTGTAGTTTCCCTTGCCTTCTAATGATAACAATTTTGAATATTAATATTAGACTGAATAGCACGTAATAAATAACAAAGAACAGCCACATCCGAAAGAATTTTTAACAAGACAGATCAATCTTATCTATTCAATTTTTTCAAGTCAATAAATGTCAAAGAATTTTCAATTTTTTTCAAAAGTTTTGAATAACTATGAATGTCGTAATGAAACGTCAACTTATTAATTAAATCGAGTTTTTTAAGATTCAACCAGCCTGTTATTGCTAATAATTATCAAGAGATTAAAAATAAATCACAGGCAACAACAATTCGAATAAATAATTATATATATATATATATATATATATATATATATATATATATATATATATATATATGTTTGCCTTAGTCCGGAAACATTTTAATTCCATATTGTGTGTTGGCCTAATAAGTGACTTATTGTTCTTTTTAAATCGTTTCATACTTCTTCTCACACTTCGAAAAATGAAAATTTATATAAAACACTTGTAGAATTCCAAACGAAATACTCAAATAATTTCTATTCTTCGTTCAAGAAGCAATAAAATAGAACAATAAGTCACATAGTGGGCCACAATATGGGATTGAAATATTTATATTATAGACATAAGCTGAAAACAATTTAAAATGTTCAAAGAACTTTCCAAACCCAAGAACGAACTATTCACACATATCACTCTATATAACACAACCATTTTATATATACAGGGTGATTCATTAAGGGTGGCGACCGGCCGTATCTCGGAAACCGTATGTCCTAGAATTTGGGGAAAAAAATTCTTATATGCAAATCTGCCCTAAAAAAATGATTAAAAATGTTTTTGAGTCCATTGTTTTCCGCTAGGTGGCGCAATCTACCACTTATAAAATATAATTGGATTTTTTACGAAATATTCCCCAATGTAGGCTGGTAAAAAATATCAAATTTAGAAACTAGTGTCCTGATTCCACAACTCTTAATAGAGTCATTTTTCTGTATTACCTGTTCGGAGAATTATTCTTTGGTGCAAAGAATATTAAAGGATTATAAAATGCACCCTTATCATATTATTTCACAACAGCATGAAATTAGCCCAGACAAAAATTGTAGATCAGATAATTATCCATAAAAAATTTCAAAATACTTTTTCTTCTGAGAGACGCCGTTTTTGAGATATAACGATTCAAAAAGTTGAAAGAGTTGTAATCGTCATAATATGCACGTTACAACGCCACCTTTGAGCTAGTGTTTTTTTGCATTTCTTTCAACTTTCTGAATCGTTAATCTCAAAAACGGTGGCTCTGAGGAAAAAATTTATGAAATCGTTTTTTATAGATAATTAGGTGATCTACAATTTTTGTCTGAACTAATTTCATGAAAAAACTTACTGCTTTGCTGAAAATCGCAAAAAAGCCGTTTTTATGATATTCGAACCCTAGTAAATTTTTTTGCACGTATCAGATCGATGAAGACTTTTCAGATTTCATTTATAATGGTGTTTTGAACAATTCTATCAATTTTCAGATGGGTGCGAATTTTTATAACTTCACTCCTATTTTTTGGTCTAATTTGACCGGACTAGTTTTGTTTCATTAAGTAATGTTGATGAATATTTTCATGATGCGTTTCTACTTGTCATTTTTTTTTCAAAACAATTTTAGCAACATAATTTCTCTTCCACCTTACAGGGCGAGCCAACAATCACCAACACTCATCAAAAAATGCCAATATCTTTGGAATGAAAAGATATATCAGTTCGCGGTTTTGACAGGTCAATAAGTCATCAAATTTGGCTTTTTGTTAGCTAGTTAGATTTATAGCATTGCATTTGAAATTTCTCAAAAAAAATCATAAATAGAGCTAGGTGTTACATAACGCCCTCTACTTGCCGATTGGAAAACTAAAAGTGTTTTTGTTATTTGTTACTGAAATCTACATTCAATACTCTTTGCATAGAGTCTACGGTTTCGAAAATCGGTTCATGCATTATGGAGTTACAGTCTTTTTTATGTCAAAGAAAGAGAACTTCCCCCACCATTTCAGAATAGGTGATACAGAAAAATGACTCTTACAAGAGTTGTGGAATTAGGACAGTAGTTTCTAAATTTGATATTTTTTATCAGCCTAAATTGGGAAATATTTCGTAAAAAATCCAATTATATTTTATAAGTGGTAGTTTGCGCCACCTAGCGGAAAACTATGAACTCAAAAACATTTTTAATTATTTTTAAGGGCAGATTTGCATATAAGAATTTTTTTCCCCAAATTCTAGGACATACGGTTTCCGAGATACGGCCGGTCGCCACCCTTAATGAATCACCCTGTATATATATATATATATATATAATTATTTTTATGTTGAAATTTTTAGAGTGTTGAAGGATTTTTGAGTATTGCACCACTCCAAATTCAGATGGAAGCCTAAAAATTTGCAAGGGAATCCCCCCTCCACATTGAGTAAGTTTTTTTCAAATAAAATAAAAGTTTACATTTTGCCTTTGAAGTTCATCTTTTATTTTTTCAATAGGATATTTATTAAAGATTTAGCAGCTATTTGAAATGTGAATTTTATAAAAATTTTCAATTTGAAAAATTACTAACTAATGTTCTAAATTCCAAAAGCAGAGCAAGCTTGATATAATTCGGAAGGGATCTCAATAAGCATTTCATATTTTTTTAAATATAACCAATTTTGCTCTATAGTGTTATTTAAAAAAAAATGTATACCAATTTCCATTTTTAATGCTAAAGCAATCAACTGATTGAAATACAATAATTTATAGTTGGAAGATATAACATTTTTCTTTGATACAGTTATTTAATTTTTTTCAAAATACAATTAGTGAAGAAGTTATGAACGCGGGATTGTAATATTATAAACAATTTAGCCTAGCGCTCAGCATTTATACATCGGACATCGAAATATTTTTTACAGAAAAAATAATGATCCCATGTAAAATATGGAAACATTATTTTTTCCAAATTGCTCCTTTACGACAGTATATTTTTTATTGAAAAATTGATTTATTTTTCAGATATTAAAGAAAAACTATTTTCTTCAACCCTTTCGACGATTTTTGTTATTAGCGCCCCCTATATTAGAGTAAACTTTTCATAATATTGATTAATTATTCTAAGTGAAGATGTTTTTAAAGTAATTACCCTATTTTCTTTTTTTCGTGAAGCTCTGCAGCTCATGCATTTTCAGATAGGTATAAAATTTCAATTCACCTCTTACTAGCCATGCGTATGTTACACGCCATAAAAATAAGTATATCATACCTTATGCATTCAAGAATGTAGGACAGAGATCTTATAATGTTTTGGGCCCGACTGTGTTCAATTCCCTACCAAAGAGCATACAATCCTCGAAATCTTCTCTACAATTGAAAAGATCGGTAGATAAATTAATAAAAGGTATGCCTCGGAGAAAAATTGCGGAAATATTCGACCATGGTTGTTGAAAGTTTATGTCCCAAGGAGGTCTCGATGAATTCAGTGTTTATTTTTGTGCTACCATGTTCTTAATTTTGTCCCTGGACCTTTTCGATGTTTTGTGATTGTTTTGTATATACATTTTATATTTACAATTTTTGCTGTTTACTTTTATATACTTTAAATTTTAGGATAAACTTATATTTGAGTGCTGTTATATCCCTTTGTATGCAGATCTGTTTCAGATCTACTAGTGTATGTATGTATTTTTTTTTTCACCACGTACAAGCAGCATTTGTTGCTTCTGTGGTTTTTTTTAATGTTTATTTGCAGTAATGTACCTACTTTTATTATACATGTTATCATATTTTGTGTAAATAAACGATGACGACGACTACAGAGGAAATAATAAATTGGTCCAAAACTAATATCATAATATGAATAGTAAAATATAATTTGTCTAAAGAAATTGAGTATTTCAAATTAGAAGTAGATCTTTTCAGAGTGTACCAATTGACCTCAAAAATTTCAGAATATTAGCGTCACCTTTAAAAATCAAATAGTTAGCAAAATATTATCTATATAATGTGATATTGGTTGTGGAAACTCTGAAATTATATTCAAATTATTTCTTTTTTATCGAAAAACTAAAACCCACTTTGACATCCTACCAAATTCAGGTTAAATGAATAAAAACTGCATAGATGAATCCTCTGTTTCGAAGCTTTTTAAATAAAAAATCTGCATGCATATTTCATTGATTTTAGCCTTGAACGTTGAATAAATTGCGGAAGAATCGAAAACGAAATAAAAATACCTAAAAACATTAAAATGAATTTATTGTCGCTACTGTCATTGTTGGAATTATCTACGGATGTTTATGGCCCCAAATATCGGAACGAATGGATGAATATAAAATTGAAAATTTATAAATTTCCAGAGCGATTCAGATAAATACGCCTAATGCGTTCAGAGAAATTTTTTTCTCCAATATGCAAATTTCGCAAACAATATGCGTATATAAATAATTGAATACTTGATGAAAATCATTCTAATATTGTGAATAAAACTTAACAAGAACAAAGTATAAACTTTAAAATAAAACACTGTAACGGGTCAATTCACCGAGTGACTGTAGCCACTGCATTTTGTACTGAATTGTTCATTTAGGTACCGTGTTTCACGCTTCACTTTCCTTTGCTCTATGATTAATGAGTTGTGTAGAAAGAGAGTATCTAGTTAGTGTCGGAGGAACAATCGTTCGTTCTTTTAGCCATTGGTTCTCGAATGAATAACATCGTTAATTATTAGAATTATATTAAATATAAATTGAAAGTTTGTTAAATTTTAGTAAAATTTATTGAGTATCTGTGGCGTCTGATAGACGGTAAGTTATGAGAAGAATTATATCTATTTCGTATTGATGCATTGTCTTGAAAATCTGAATTGATTCCGTATTTTATCTTTCCGCCATTTCATTTTTTTCATTTACCTATATTAAATTAGTTATCTTTCTATATTGAAATAATCATCTCACGTTTCTTAATATAAAATATTTCTAATTCATTTGCTTGTTTAATTCTCTCAATTTAACACAAGATTTTTGTGGGTTAGCGATGGTAAATTTCACGTGGTCATACCTTATGTTCAGTTTAATGTTGGAACATATGCTGTCTTTCTTAGCATTTTTGCTTGAGACAAATCTAAATGTTAATTTGAATTGGCCATCGATACCCTACAGATATTCTTGGAACATATTCAGTGTGCGATTGTATGTTGATTGGCCCCGAATTATTTTAGCCACTTGGTTAGAGCCGAAATCTACTTGGTCTGGGATTAAAATCCACTTGGTCTGGGATTAAAATCCACTTGGTCTGGGTGTGAAGTTCACCTTGGTTAGAGCTAAGAGCCACGTTGTGTGAGGGTTGAGATTCACCTTATTTGGAGTCCACAAAAGAAACCACCTGGTCTGGGACTAACATCCACCTTGGCAAATCACAGCTGAACCAGGATAGAAGTCGAGTACAATCCACATCGGAAAAACGTCGATAGAAAATTATATATAAAAAGAAAAGATAAGTCTCACAATGTATTAAGAGGATAGTAAATACCTTTCATTTTAACTTGTTGTTATTACTGTGAACAAACCTAGAACACTTATATGCTAACCAATCTCCCTGCTAGCCAGGGCAGAAATATCGGTAAAAAGGGAGGTTGGTTACATAATTGGCGCTCCAACGTGTGGGGCTCTTACAACACACTTGGCTTATGTTTCACTATATAAAAATATTTAGATACTGTATTTAGCAGTAACGAATAGTCGACATGTTTCGAGTTATGAACTCATTATCAAAACTGACAACAGGAAAGTATTATCTTATTTTACAAAACAGACAAAAGCAAAGGTGATACCTGAAAATCAATTTGTTCGTTTACAAGGGGTAATTTACTATTATGGGCGGAACTTATTTCAAGAATTTCAAGAAGGCGCTTTCCTTTGTTGCCTGAATGCAACAATTGGGTTTTGTTGAAATCCAGAAAATGATTGGATTTTATACAATGTTCGGACTAGTTCGGAGAAGCCAGTGGAATTTTTATTTTGTAAAATTGACTTTTTATGTTCTTCAACACGAATGTTTATATTCCTTTCTGTTTGTCCAATATAGAAAGCTGGACATTCGTCACAATTATAGACCAAGAAGTGTGTTCTATTTTAAAGTTTATACTTTATCATTTATGATGTTTCACCAAGTGATGTGCGAGAATTCAATCTGTTATTAAAACTCAAAAGTTTTCGATTTCCATTACATTTTGTTAAACATAACAATTGAATCGGTGATTGTTGAAAGGGTACTAAGTCCAAAGATGAAAGTTTTGAGTAAATTGAAAAAATATGTTTAAAAGTTATTTATTTCATCTCATTGATACATGCAGTAAGCGTAATAAAAGTAAATGGGTGAGGAATCATTTATCTACAGAGAAATTATTATTATTTCCAATTTTTGTATTTTTTATTATTTTTTTGAAGCAGGGACTTAGTTCCATTCAACAATCAGTAAAACAAAATTAAGTAGTTATGATTAAACTAATATACTTTATTGGAGAAATAACACATAGAAATGAACAAGCAAAAACACGACAAATTATTCATCTTCAACCTCCTGTTCAGAGTTGAATGGAACTAAGTCCGCGACTGCAATCCAGTACGTACGTATTATTAGTGCTTCCTAGAATGGGACTTAATTCCTTTCAACACCAAACGGTCGGGGATATAATTTGGTATAGAAACCCATATCAAATACAATTTCAATGAAAAATGGACTCAGTACCCTTTCAACAATCACCGATTCAATTGTTTCGCCACTCACAGTGGCTTCTTCAGTACATACTGACTTTTACAACAAGAATATTGATAGATGAAGGAAGGGAATATATAATAAGAATGGGGAAGAACCAAAACGTAATCTATTAGCAGATAGATAGTACAAATTGTTAATGACATGTGAAAAACACAACAGGTACAAATATTCATTATTACATTAGGAAAAGATTCAACAACAGTGAATTATTCATTTCTAATTAGTCATTTAACAAATTATTGGATTATTTCATACTTTTGATTTCAAGAGCTTCTATTAATTTAAGTTTACAGCCATTCTTTTCTATATGTAATATAGAAATATATTATAAATTCACTATTAAAAATATGATTATGTTCTAGGAGATCCGATGCATAAGTAGAATCTACTTTTTCCTTGTCGTAACTTCTTTTATGTTCTGATTTGTTGGCCAAATTGGCGGGAAATTTTTAGTTCGTATATCAGAACATAAAAGAAGTTACGGCAAGGACAAAGTAGATTCTACTTAAGCACCACATCTCCTAGAACAAAATCATATTTTCAATAGTGAATTTGAAATAATACATATAGAAAAGAAAGGGTATAAACTCAATTTATTAGAAGCTCTTGAAATTAATAGTATGAAACAATACAATAATGTGTCAAATGACCATTTAGATAATAAATAATTCACCGTTGTTAAATCTTTTATAATTGTAATATTGAATATTTGTACCTGTTGTGTTATTCCCATGTCATTATCAGTTTGTGATATATATATATATATATATATATATATATATATATATATATATATATATATATATATATATATATATATATAAGAGGAGGGTAGTCGCTGACTAGTTTAGAGGATAACTATTTGTAGGGACTGCAGCAATGTTAAAGGAAACTCTTTGAAGTTTTTCCAAGCTTTCGGAATCGTTTATTCCATCAGCAGGGAGAATCTATCGTGAGGATGATTACATATATGTTGATAATACGATATAAGAAACATTGAAAATGATGCTATTTGTTAAAAAATTAGAAAAGTTGATACATTTTTGAACGAAATGACAAATCGGTGTCAGGGAGCGTTCAAGTATTATGTAACGCAGTTTGGGAACCCTTTTCGTTTATGTTTTACGGGGAATCCCTCGATTGTATTGTACGTCAGTTTCTTCCAAGTTGGCAACCCTATCCGTTTATGTTTTATGGAGAATACCTCGACTGTATTCGTCGTCATTTTTTTTTGTTCCCGTTGTCAGTTTTCGTTTAGTTTTTCAAACACGTAATACACAGAAGCACATTGCTGTAGTCAGTGTTGTAGATATACTGTAATGTTCTCAAAAGAGGGAGATTTGCATCATCAGCTGTTTTTGCCCTATAAAAGCTCTCATGCTGACTTGTGTGCCAACTGTGCCAAAAACTGCCAACGAAATTTAAAAAACGGCTAAAGAAAAACTAAAAATGGTATAGCGCCCACGTCCGTGACTCGCAATATTTTTGTAAGTAATTAAATACGCTTATGAATCCTGCTGTTCCATCTTGAGGAGTGCTTTGAAATAATTCTTTCCGAAGAATACTTTCCTGCCGCCACCCTGCCGATGCCAAATCCTTTAGACCGCAATCAGGCTCTCAGTACCTAGTCAGCTAAACAAAGGATCATGCAAGTTTTCACTACTTCTTGTGACCATCAGTACAATTACTATATATATATATATATATATATATATATATATATATATATATATATATATATATATATATATATATATATATATATCATAAAAAGACATGAAACGAAAAACTATCTTGGGGTCCTAGGTCCAACTTTGCTAATCGCACCCATTTTAATAAGCAGGTGCCCAAAGTGAAAACCTGTTAATAAGCTAAAATCAAATAATGCATGAGAAAAATAATGGTGGATATTAAAGCTAAAAATGTCTGTAAGGACAGGGCCAAGTCAGGAAAACGGCATAATTAAATGTAAGATTGGTAATAAAAGTTTATTAGGACAAATTTGCGCCCATTTCAACATTTTACATTATGTATGATTATTTATTAAATAACAATAAAATGAACATTATACGCATGTATTGCGAGTGAGAAATCTCTTGTTTTGTTTATTATTAACGAAAACGCGATTTAAACAATAACATAGGTATTTTAGCGACTTTAAGGTATTTTGCGCAACATATTTGTGACTTTTAGGTAAAAATGGTCACTTGGGTGTTACGTAACGTTTACGGTGGGGGAGGGCGGGTTTATGTAAACGTTACGGCGCGTTACATAGGGGGGAGGGAGGGTCAAAAATCTTCAAAAATTGCGTTACGTAATACTTGAATGCCCCCTCACTCATTTTTTTATTTTTTTATTTTCAAATTGAAGTTTGACATTATTTCGTTACGTTAAATTAATTTGATTTTGTGTTATTTTATATCAAGTGAAAGTAAAAAAGAATAAATTTCACTCAAATGGCTTATATCTGTTTTTTATTGATGGATTTATTGTCTTGATAAATAAAGGCCATTTCTAAAAAAGATCTTTTTGAAAGATGTGATTCTCTTGCTAGAACAGTTGTTGAAAGGTAGTTCATCTGGTGGTCACAATCATTGACATGTTCAGCTAAAGCACATCTCTCAGGGTGTAATCTACTATCACTCTTATGAGAAGTGATTCTGTCTTTTAATAGTCTTTTTGTTTGGCCAATATAATTCTTATCACAATCATGACAAGGGATATTATAAACAACATTTGTGAGTGATAAAAGAGGAATTTTGTCTTTTACTTTCGAATATATTTGTCTCATTGAAATAACTGTTCTATTTGCAATTTTGATAAAATTTCTTTTTGGAAATATTTCAGACAAACTTTTGGAACTCCAATGGGATCTTCAATCTCACCTATTCTTGCAGCTTATGTTATGGATGAATTGCTAGACACAGTGATTCCATTACTCTCTTTTAACTTATTTTTCATCAAAAAATATGTGGATGATATAATATTAGCTTAACCTAATAATGGTATAACAGTAATTTTAGATACTTTCAATAGTTACGACCCATTCATTCAATTCACAATCGAAACAGAAGACTCAGATCTTTCAGTACCTTTTCTTGATACAAAACTTATACGATCGGTTGATAACATAATATTGATTGATTGGTATAGAAAAGCATGCAGTTCAGGAAGGTATTTGAATTTCTTTTCTTATCACAAATTTTCGATGAAAGTGAATTTGTTAAAACAAATGAAGAACAGAGTACTCAAAATTTCTGATATATCTTTTCATAACAAAAATTTGAATAAACTTCAAGAACTTTTCATACAACATTCCTACCCACCATATTTAGTCAAGAAAATTTTATTTAGCACATCCTTATCAGAAAATGAAATTATAGGACAAAATAACAATTCTCATAATGAACTTGTGACAGATATTAGTCAAGTTTCAATTTTATATGCCTCGTTACCTTATATAAAAGAAATAACACCTAAACTGACCAGAATTTTTCAATCTTTTGAAAACATCAAAATTGCAAATAGAACAGTTATTTCAATGAGACAAATATATTCGAAAGTAAAAGACAAAATTCCTATTTTATCACTCACAAATGTTGTTTATAATATCCCTTGTCATGATTGTGATAAGAATTATATTGGCCAAACAAAAAGACTATTAAAAGACAGAATCACTTCTCATAAGAGTGATAGTAGATTACACCCTGAGAGATGTGCTTTAGCTAAACATGTCAATGATTGTGACCACCAGATGAACTACCTTTCAACAACTGTTCTTGCAAGAGAATCACATCTTTCAAAAAGATCTTTTCTAGAAATGGCCTTTATTTATCAAGACAATAACTCCATCAATAAAAAAATAGATATAAGCCATTTGAGTGAAATTTATTCTTTTTACTTTCACTTGATATAAAATAACACTAAATCAAATTAATTTTACGTAACGAAATAATGTCAAACTTCAATTTGAAAATAAAAAAATAAAAAAAATGAGTGACACCGATTTGTAATTTCGTTCAGAAATTTAATTATAACTTCAAAAATGTATCAACTTTTCTGATTATTTAACAAATAGCATCATTTTCAATGTTTCTTATATCGTATTATCAACATATATGTAATCATCCTCACGATAGATTCTCCCTGATGATGGAATAAACGATTCCGAAAGCTTTGAAAAACCTTAAAAGAGTTTCCTTTTATATTGCTGCAGTCCCTACAAATAGTTATCTCCTATATATATATATATATATATATAATATATATATATATATATATATATATATATTATATATATATATATATATATATATATATATATATATACAGGGTAGCGAGAAAGTCTGGCAACAAGGTATATTTTTGGTACTATTAAACGTATAATCATCAAATTTCCCTCAGAGATGGATTGTTTGAAGAGGTGTAATTAAGTGGTCGGCATGATCTCCCGACTTGAATCCATATTTATAAGAGACATAACTGATTCAAAAACTCTCCAATGTCTTGAGATACGAACAATTTCTCTATAAATGATTAACAATTTTATTTGAAGCTTCAAATACAGATAGTATTATTGCTAAGACACGGGTGGTCAACATTTTGAGCTCCTATTATAAGGAAACTATTGATATTTTCATAAGTTAGTATGAATTAAGAAATTACACATTGTATTTCTTTGAAAATTGTTGCTCTTATTTTTTAAATAATGTGGTACGTATTCTGTATGTTTGAAGAGGACGAAATCGGCTTTTCTCTGATATATAACTCGACCTACAGTGCTATTTGAAATAATTAAAGATGGCGGCGGTACACTGAATGCTGACGTCACTTAAGTTTGACAGGACCTCTGAAAAACGAAAAATACAATCCTGTGCATAACCCTGAAGTTTGATAACTATACGTTCAATCGTTTCAAAGAAAATACGTTGGTTCCAGACTTTCTCGCTACCCGGTATATATATATATATATATATATATATATATATATATATATATATATATATATATATATATATATATATATATATATATATATATATATATATATATATTTATATATATATATATATATATATATATATATATATATATATATATATATATTTATTATATAGTTCTCTTTTTTTCTCGTGGTTTTCGAGGTTTTACGCTCTTCCAGAGGTTCTGCAGAGTGAGTTAGAAGGCTGAAATTTACTACATAGATTGTGTTAGTGTTAGTAAAGTATCCATTTTTGATTTCATTCAACAATTTAGATAATATAGTGATGAAAATTCAAAATTACTCACATTCAGCTCATACACTTGTCCGGGTTCAAAACCTTTTTGAGCGTAAACCATCCCCGTAGAATTGTCGATCTTGAATTTCGATCGTCCCTTTCCAGATTTGATGCTATACGATAGCTGTGCATTAGGTCCATCATCTCGATCGAAGGCCAGTACCTATAAGAAAAAAAATTGAAAGAGTGTACGAAATTATACCAGAAACATACATTTAAAAAAAACAGGCCAAGTGCGACTCGGACTCGCGCACCGAGGGTTCAGTACAAAAAAAAATTAATATCATATGATGTAACTGAAAATTTACGGTTTTTGCAATTTTTCCTTTATCTGTGCTATAAGACGTTGCTTCGTACCAAATTTCAAGATTCTGACTTCACGGAAAGTAATCTGTAGGTTTTGATTCCCTGGCGAGTGTCGAAAATTTGCGGCATAAACGGCTGTATCTTTTGAATTATAGTTGGCTTAGAAGTTTGATTTTTTCACAGCTCTAAATGACAGTAGACCTGAGAATCTCTATATATAAAAATGAATCCTTATTTCCCTTGGTCACGCCATCACGCTTGAACGGCTGGACCGATTTCACTAATTCTTTTTCTGTTGTGTTTTTTATTGTCAGAAGAAGGTTCTTATGGAAGAAAAAATTAAGAAAATTGCGCGGGAAATTAGAAAATCTCTATATATAAAAATGAACCCTTATTTCCCTTGGTCACGCCATCACGCTTGAACGGCTGGACCGATTTCACTAATTCTTTTTTTGTTGGGATTTTTATTGTCAGAAGAAGGTTCTAATGAAAGAAAAAATTAAGAAAATTGCGCGGGAAATTAGAAAATTTGAGAATACTTAACCACGATATAAAATTATTTCTAATCTATGTCATTTTTATTTTGTCATGACTTAGAATAGAAAAATTCATATTACTCTCAATTGTTTACCCTTCTACGATCAACCCCTATTTTTGCATCGCGATTTTAATTTTTTTTTGTTTTATCCACAGATCCGCAATAGGGTTGCAAGATGGCAATCGAAAATAACAATAGTCGGTTTGAGAAAAGGTCGTAATATATTTTTCATACTCCCAATGATTAACATTTTGCCGGGTCAGATAGATTGATAGATAGATGGATAGATAACTAGATAGATAACTAGATAGATATATAGATAGATATACATCGGCAGATAGATGAATAGATAGAAAGATAGATAGATAAAAATAATTTATATGGCAGAACGTTTGCCCGGTCAGATAAATTGATAGATATATATGCAGATAGATAGACAGATAGATAGATAGAATTATAGATAGTCAGATAGATAGAAAGATAGATAAGTATCTAGATAGATAGATATATAGTTAGATAGGTAGATATACATCGGCAGATAGATGAATAGATAAAAATAATTTATATGGCAGAACAACATTTGCCCGTTTTTTTCCTTTCCAGGTACGGAACCCTAAAAAATTAATAATGGTAGACGGTATATTTTTTGGATGTAGAAGAAAAGATTGTTTATATATCTGTATCATTTCTCTAGTGATAAATGTGTAATCCTCTTGGATAATAGTGAATAACTCAAAAAATCTTTGAGTTTTACATTACAGCTGTCACCTAAATCCGGACCAAAAGTTTTATTGAAACTTTGCCTATCTGTAATATCAATTTTTATTGCATATCTGCTATTAAACGAAAATAAAATGCCATATTAAATTCGGGAAGACAAATTTGTGAAAAACGTTGTCATAAAAGCTTCTATTCAAATATTGCGATTTGAAATATTCAACGTGAAATACATTTGCAATAAGTGAACGAAGATATAATCAATATGTTTTTTACATACGAATCACGAATTTCTATAGCGAAATATTTCTGAATTTACGCAATAATCCTCGTCAAATATCAACCAGTGGAGCTGTGTTATTTGAAATATTTTTGTCTGTATTGAATTGTTATTAAGTTGCTTATACTAAGCTATAACAGGAGATTTGAGTTGAAAAACTGTTACCTTTCCGTCATGAAAGTCGTGACTTTCTCAAAACTTTTGAGATAGTCACGAATTTCGTAATGAAAAATCTACTGTTTAATTAACTCGGTTTTCAAACTCAAAAAGCCTATTAATTGCTGAAATAAGAAGAATAGGTCGAATACAATACAAGAAGAACAAGTCTAATATATATATATATATATATATATATATATATTTATATATTATATATATATATATATATACATGTATATTTATATATATATATATATATATATATATATATATATATATATATATATATAAATATATATATATATATATATATATATATATATATATATATATATATATATATATATATATATATATATATATATATATATATATATATATATATATATATATATATATATAAATTTTTTGATACTTATTAGCAATAACAGGCTTGGTGAATCTCAAAAAACTCGATTATATTAAAAATTTGACGTTTCGCCACGACTTTCGTGGCATTTTCAAAACTTTTGAAAAATTGAAATTTCTTTGACATTTATTGATTTGAAAAAATTTGAATAGTTAAAAAAGACTACCATGTTTCGTCAAAATTTTCTCAAAAAATTTTTTTTATTACGGCTGTGGCCGTCTTCAGTTATTAATTACGTGCTATTTAGTCCAATATTAACATTCAAATCTGTTATTATTAGATGGTAAGGGAAACCACAAAAACCTTTTCCCACATAATGCTCGAAATAGGTTCAAATTATTTTGATTTTGGAAAGTCAAAGAATAGGGTAGGTACTATTTATCTTTTTTTAAAAAAAATTTTTATTACGGCTGTGGCCGTCTTCAGTTATTTCTTACGTGCTATTCAGTCCAATATTAACATTCAAATCTGTTATTATTAGATGGTAAGGGAAACCACAAAAACCTTTACCTACGTAATGTTCGAAATAGGTTCAAATTATTTTTATTTTGAAAAGTCAAAGAATCTTTTATCAAATTTTTTTTATTACGGCTGTGGCCGTCTTCAGTTATTAATTACAATATCAACAGACCTGACTGTTGATATTGGACTAAATAGCACGTAATTAATAATTGAAGACGGCCACAGCCGTAATAAAAAAATTTTGAAAAAAAGATGAATAGTACCCTATTCTTTGACTTTTCAAAATAAAAATAATTTGAACCTATTTCGAACATTACGTGGGTAAAGGTTTCTGTGGTTTCCCTTACTATTTAATAATAACAGATTTGAATGTTGATATTGGACTGAATAGCACGTAATAAATAACAGAGAACGACCACCGCCGAAAAATGTTGATGAAATATAGTAGTCTTTTTTAACTATTCAAATTTTTTCAAATCGATAAATGTCAAAGAACTTTCAGTTTTTCAAAAGTTTTGAAAAAGTCACGAATGTCGTGGCGAAACGTCAACTTTTTAATAAAATCGAGTTCTTTGAGATTCAACAAGCCTGTTATTGCTAATAGTTATCAAGAAGTTATATATATATATATATATATATATATATATATATATATATATATATATATATATATTTATTCGAATTGTTGTTGCCTGTGATTTATTTTTAATCTCTTGATAATTATTAGCAATAACAGGCTGGTTGAATCTTAAAAAACTCGATTTAATTAATAAGTTGACGTTTCACTATGACATTCATAGTTATTCAAAACTTTTGAAAAAAATTGAAAATTCTTTGACATTTATTGACTTGAAAAAATTGAATAGATAAGATTGATCTGTCTTGTTAAAGATTCTTTCAGTCTAATATTAACATTCAAAATTGTTATCATTAGAAGGCAAGGGAAACTACAGAAACATTTACCTATGTAATGTTCGAAAATAATAATAATAGGGTACTATTTATTTAATAGAAAGAAATTAGACACGGGAAAATATTAAAAAAGTAGAGCAGAATTATCGGTATAGAACGTTTATATGGAAGCAGCCGTTGACACGTGTTTCGGACTCTTTGGTCCTCATCAGAACGGCGTAGCTAAGTATTGGATTGAAAATTTGTAGATGAAAATAGTTTAATAAATAAAATCCTCTGTTATGGAAGAAAATCACTTATTTGTGGTTTATTGTTTGAACTCTCCGGTATGGGAGATTTGGTCAA
Source organism: Cynegetis impunctata (assembly GCA_030704885.1). Classification (NCBI taxonomy): domain Eukaryota; kingdom Metazoa; phylum Arthropoda; class Insecta; order Coleoptera; family Coccinellidae; genus Cynegetis; species Cynegetis impunctata. The sequence goes on from JARQZK010000772.1 coordinate 538,765, forward strand.
ACTTTGCCATGGAGGCAATTAACAAGACAGATCAATCTTATCTATTCAATTTTTTCAAGTCAATAAATGTCAAAGAATTTTCAATTTTTTTCAAAAGTTTTGAATAACTATGAATGTCATAGTGAAACGTCAACTTATTAATTAAATCGAGTTTTTTAAGATTCAACCAGCCTGTTATTGCTAATAATTATCAAGAGATTATATATATATATATATATATATATATATATATATAATCTCTTTATAATTTATAGCAATAACAGGGTGGTTGTATATTAAAAAAATCTATGATATATATATATATATATATATATATATATATATATATATATATATATATATATATATATATATATATATATATATATATATATATATATATATATTTGTATATATATATATATTTATATATATTCGAAATAATATACACATAACGTATCATTAACTTTTCAAAACTTCAGCAAAATAACTATGACATTTATAAACTTTCAGAAATTTTGAAGTCAAAAAACTATAGATAGCTATGTTTCATAGAAATAAGATCAGAGCTCTGTTTTATGACTTTTAAAATTATCTAATGTTTATAATTTTCATATAATTGCTCCTGAAAAAGTTTTAACCAAGTCAGGAATTCGTGACAGAATGACAACTTTCCAATATGTCTTTTTTGAGCTCATATATTCACATATATATATATATATATATATATATATATATATATATATATATATATATATATATATATATATATATATATATATATATATACTTGTCATCTGTCATTTTTGTCGTGAATATGAGAACACAAATGGCGATAGTGCATTGTCCGACCTAAAAAGACACGGAATGTCCAACAGATTCGAAAATGCTTGTATATATAAAGCATAATTCCAGTGCTCGTGGATTATCGAATTTCATTAAGTTATGGAAATTTTGAATTACTGTCACGCAAACCTAGATCATACATAATATTTACATGCATCATTGTCAGGGTTTCTATCCACTGACAGGAAATTGGCAATATGAGGCTGTCTGTAAATTTGAATAGTAAATCGCGTAGGTATATTCTTCTCATAAAATTATATCACTTCCGCACCTTTAGTGTAGGTTTGCAGTGATTGAATGACGTAAAATATATATATTCATATTTCTTCACTTGATATTTCCAAAATAGAAGATAACTATTTTTTGTCCTAAGCTAAATAAGCAAAATTCCAACGATGAAAATGAGTGATGATTTTGAAAATGAAATTGAAGATTATAAAATGAATTAATCTGCATATGATTGTAATACTAGCAGGCTATTCGAAAATAAGTCGCAATAATTTGAAATCTGAGAAAACTAAGACGAATCGGTAGGTATAAGGAAAGGCACAATACATTCTCTAAATCTCTAAAATATAACATAATAAATAGGTACTAGTGGTCACTTTATGGCCAAAATCCGAGAGTAATTTATGAAAGAATTAAGGTTTGATGTTATGTTGATACAATAAATGTAAAAAGTTATTATATAAAATGGCGAAGCACCATGGAATTTTTAAGAAACTCATTTCTTCGGATAGTAATTTAATATATAACATGTTTGTGAGTTGTGAGTTTAACGATTTTCACATATAATAAACAACAACAGTTGCACATTTTATTATATGTGAAAATCGTTAAACTCGAGTATCATTCCTCAAACATGTTTACAATTGATTTTTATTGAGTAGATCTTATCAATTTGAAAAAAAAACTTAATATATACTTACCTATAAATTTTAACTTTGTGCAATTTTTCTCTATATTAACTTTAACTATGGAAAATCTCAAACTTTTCCGTGCGCGTGATATACTTAAAATGGAGTTTAAAGTTTTCTTTTCATGTATTAATGAAGAGATTGAAAACAATGATGATTTTAACATACTGAAAAAATTTTCCACTCAGATACAAGGAACATAAATCAAATGTAAAATGTGAATGAAACAAAGTGTTATTATATGAAACTAACATTATAGGCGATTCAGTGTAGATAATCAATTGACAATAATTCCAAAAGTTTTCAAACATTAATGTAGGGCCGTGAAAGAGATAAAAACAAACTATGAAATATTGCAACTTTTTCCGAGGTCCAGAACATTGTTAAAATTGCAATAACATTGAATTTTGCCTTATGCTTGTGAAAAAAGTTTCAAAAGTTCTGCAAACTTGGAGTCGTGTTAAATATATTATTTCATATCACGTATCAAATTTGCAACCAAGTTAAGGGTATCTACGGAACATTTTTTTAATTCAAAATTAACATCTCTTTGATAAACTGACCAAAATAAATTCCAAAAGTTTTGCAAACTTGACAGATAGTTCGGAAAAATATACCGAACAGTTGTATAAATTTGCAACCTTTTACGTTGACCGGAACATGTTTATATAATTACAAAAGTTTTGAAACTTGGATACAAATTCAGAAAATATCTGTTCTGATGCATTTGCAAATTTGCAACCTTGTACGCGGTCCGGAACTTCATGCAAATTGCAAAAATATGATTTTTGGATTTTTATATTTTTGCAAATTGCATAATTTTCCGGACCGCGTACAAGGTTTCAAATTTGTAAATGCATCAGAATAGATGTTTTCTAAATTTGCAACCAAGTTTCAAAACTTTTGTAATTATTTCGAGACCATCTTGCTCGAAAAAATTAACACGAATTGAAAAAATTATAAATAAACATGTTCCGGTCAACGTAAATGGTTGCAAATTTATACAACTGTTTATTTTTCCGAAATATATTATACATTAATTTATATTTTTCCGAAGTATCTATCAATTTTGCAGACTTTTTGGAATTATTTTTCGTCAGTTTATCAAAGAAAAACGTTAATTTTGAATTAAAAAAATGTTCCGTACCGTTAAATTGGTTGCAAATTTGATACGTGATATAAAATAATATATTTAATACTACTCCAAGTTTGCATAACTTATGGAATTTTTTTCACAAGCATAAGGCAAAATTCAATATTAAAGCAATTTTAACAATATTTCGGACTTCGGAAAATGTTGCAAAATGAGATTTGTTCCTTTCTCTATGTAGCATTCAGTTGACCAAAGTTTTTTTTTTGGAATTATCGTAAAATTTTTGATTTTCAATGTCTAAACTGACTGGCCTATTAAGAAGTCCGCACTTGGTTCAACCCGCCGTATCTAAATACCATTGTAGTCGTTAAGGCATGCTTCCGAAATTTGGAAAAAAAAAGTTCATAACGTGCATCAAAAACAATCCATGCAACCAGGGATCAGAAAAACTGCATTATAAAATTGTTAGTCGTATAAAGCTCATCCAAAATAAAGTGTTGCATACAAAGACTACTCTTACCCGCGTGACTCGTTCTAGACCAATCAAATCAGCGGAGCTGAATGTTTCCCACAAATCGTCGTCGTTGGCAAAATCAGCACCTTCGAAGTCATCAGCACCATCGTTCTGGATTGATAAGAGAATTCGCATGAAGAAGATTCGGAATCAGATAATCGAAACTAATACAAGATCTTTCCAGTGTAGATTTGAACAAAACGAAATTTTCCACAGTCGGTAACGAGGTCGAACGTGACAGGGAGTTTTCTTAACAGTCGAGTATTATAATAGTACGAGATCCGGTATAAGAAATATATACCCTCATTTGGTATTTAATGATAATAAAGATTATATAACTCATGTGTGAATAAGCCAATAGAATCCGTGATTTTGCATAGTTACAGCGTATTGATGAGTGAATATATGTGTGTCGACGTGATACAATCGTTTTGGTGTTTCGCCTCGTGTCAAAATGAGAATATTTTCAGATTGACGATGTTTTGACATTTGTCAAAAAAAATTAAAACTACTATTTCTCATTCGTTACATAATCGTAACTAATACCAACTTGAGCAAACGAAAATAATCGTTATACTGACCTCGTCACTCGACGTATTTTCTTAAAACATCACTCGAGCTGCGCTCTCGTGGATGTTTCGCAAAATACGTCTCGTGGCTCGGAAGTAAAGTCGATTACTTTTAATGCTCTTGTGATATTATAGCTGATTATATAACTCATGAATAAGCCAATAGAATCCGTGATTTTGCATAGTTACTGCGTATTGATGAGTGAATATACCCTTGACGACGTGATATAATCGTTTTGGTGTTTCGCATGGTGTCAAAATGAGAATGTTTTCGTATTGGCGATGTTTTGACGTTTGTCAAAAAAATATTTTTTATTCGTTATATAATCGTAACGAATACCACTCGGGCAATCGAAAATAATCGATTATACTGACCTCGTCACTCGACGTATTTTCTTAAAACATCACTCGAGCTGCGCTCTCATGATGTTTCGCAAAATACGTCTCGTGACTCGGAAGTATAATCGATTATTTTTGATGCCCTTGTTTTATTATAACTGATTATTTTTTTCGTATAATTTTCAACCAATCAGAACGATCAATTTCGTTAGTTTGCTTGTATAATTTCGATAATACCTGATTATACATAGAGTAGCTCTACCAATCGAAAACGAACAGGACCGTCAAATTTTGACGTTTATCAATAACTGTTCCAAAAAAAGTCGATTCGGAGATTTTTACTCAATTTACTCAATAAATAATCGTATCAAATACAATGCGTACTTCAAAATAAATACGGTTATACATCTCAAACTTCCTGCATAATTACAAATCGTGACAGTTTGACAGAATAATCCTCCCACTTCGGGGTCGGATTATTTAAACTGTCAAACTGACAATCTTTGTAATTATGCAACAAGTTATCGATGTATAACCTGATTATTTTGAAGTACTTAGAGTATTACTAGGTACTGATTATATAACTCATGTGAATTAGCCAATAGAATTCGTGATATAATCGTTTTGGAGTTTCGCCTCGTGTAGAAATGTGAATATTTTCATATTGACGATGTTTTGACGTTTGTCAAAAAAAAATTAATACTACTATTTTTTATTCGTTATATAATCGTAACGAATACCAACTCGAGCAAACGAAAATAATCGTTATACTGCCCTCTTCACTCGACGTATTTTCTTAGAACATCACTCGAGCTGCGCTCTCGTGATGTTTCGCAAAATACGTCTCGTGACTCGGAAGTACAATCGATTATTTTCGATGCTCTTGTGATGTTATAACTGAATATATGTTAGATAATGTATAAATTGATACATCGCATATAGGTTACCTAGCTAAATCACGTACCGATGATGTTAATAAAAGTAGGCAACCTTAAATTTGTTCATTCCTTAAGGTATATTCTCTCAGCTGATTTTTTCCATAAATAACACATGGGGGAAGTTGATCAAAAACATTTAATTAAAAATTTTATTTTCTAACGGCACGTGATTTGTCAACCTGATAGCGATGTATCAATTTATTCATTATCTGGCATATGTTTTTTATTAACATTGAATAACAGATGAGGGTATATATTTCTTATAACGGATCTTAGAATATAAGAGTTTGTGAATAATACTTTGAATAATTTTATTGAGTATTCTATTTAAAATCGGATACAGAAAACTTTCAACAAAAGTGTCAAACGTCGATCGGGAATTTTCATAATAAGCAAGTATCATAAGCTCGTAAGTAATACTTTTAATGAAGTTATTGAGTATTGAATTGAAATATCGAATACTGAAAACATTGAACAAGTGTTAAGAGTGCAACAAACGCCAACAATATAAAACTACAATTTTTTATTTCTTTCGATATTTAGTGTATGAAGTTCAATGATAGTCGAAACATTAGAACTGATTAAACGAATTTCATAAAGAGATGGCAACATTTCATTAAACAAATTAGATATTTACTGATAATTTTCATATCAAATCTTTACTGCATGAGCTTTGTCAAAGTTAATATATATATATATATATATATATATATATATATATATATATATATATATATATATATATATATATATTCATATAAAGATAATAATACTAAGTTAAGAAACTAATTTAAAAAATTTATGATTGATGATACCAACCCTACAACTGAGCTAGCTTCAGGAGAATCGACAACATGGAATTCCCAATCATCTTTCAAGGGAGAATGTTAGAAAATTCGATATCGGCACCACACACGATAGAAATACTAGGCAGTCCGTTTCGCACTTTAATGAGCTCATCGAATCCACGTAACCACCTCATAGTTTCTAGGAAGATCACTAGTGGCATGCGAACAAATAATATTCTTCGGAAACCAATATCTATTTCACTTCAGGATAAACACCCAAGATGGCCACCATATATGCGAAGTTCTGCAATATGTTACATCGTTCGATGTAACACCACGCATGCCGGTGGGTGGACGGGACACTATTGATGAACCCGTTGAAGAGCGAAACAGACTGACCAGTGTTTCCATCTTGTGTGGCGCCGACGTCGAATTTTTTAACATTCTCTCTTGATTTAATTAATAATCAATCTTTCAAATTTATTTTCCAACATATTATTATTTTTGTCATACTCCAAGAACTTACCAACCATAAAAGAACAACCAGCCCTCATAATATCCCCTCTTAAAAAATCTGTTGCTTGAATATTTATACTGTTGCAATGTCAATTCTACTTTGTTAACTCTTGAGAATTAGTAAGTAACTCGAAACATATTTCGAGTACAGTGGCGCATCTGGGATCTCGACGAGGGGGGTCCACAAAATAGTAATAATAGAATATGCAAATTTTCGGCGACAGAATACCAGCATTTCAGATTCAGGTCCAATCGAGTTCTGACCTCCCTGGGGGGTCCCGGACCCGATGAACCCCCCTGTAGATCCGCCACTGGTCGAGTATAAATATATCTTTTTTAGTGGAATCAAGCCAAGTGTTTTTCTCATCTTATTTTAATTTAAGTATTCTTGAACCTAACTAACGAACACATTATGGATAAAAAAATTCACATTGCTTTTGTTAAGCTGAACATCAAATATTAATGGACTGAAGAAATATAAAACCTTTATTCATGACAATTTCACTGCTTCAAATCACAACCCGAACTGTGGTTGGATTACGGTAAAATGATAATCGAAATAAGCACCAGAGAAATATAATAGTGAATAAGCAACAAAGAAATATTTGAAATTCTGAAAGGATGGCAGAAATCTTCAAAGGCATTGGTTTGTTCTAGCAGAAATGGAATTAATTTGACACAGGTTTCATCTGAACTATACGTCGGCGTTCTGGGTAGGTATACAATGCCGAACTAGCAGTTTGCTTTTCTCGCGTTGCATGAGCTACGTAGATTCAAAATGTAGAACCTCTAATTTAAATCTACATACAAAACATCCAATAGCAAGGTGAGATTCGAACCCACAATCCTCGGTTTACAAGCAATACACCTTACCGCTGGGCTACCGAGGTCTGTGATGGAAATATTATGAATGAGACATGTAAATTTTAGTTCAGTGATGCACTACAAAAAATTAATGCAGTTCTCTATAACATAATGAATATAAATATGATTTCATTTATTTAACGCTTTTGAGTTTTCACACCAATAACCTTAAGGTCTTAATTATCGCTGCCATATTCGTTGAACATAAATTATGACTATGCTCATTGACTGCCCTTAAGTCAGCTGAAATTGGCTGGGTTTAGACCGACGATCTCAAGGTCTAATTTTTCGCCGCCATTTATTCATAGAACACGGAGTCCAAAACGATAATTCTCCGTTCATAGCACGTAAATAATTTCCCGTATTGATGTGCAGCCATTATTATTCTCCAAGTGACGTGAACTGGTATTGTGCCCGCTATATTAGTGCGGAAAATTTATCGTGTCCCGATAGCAGTTCAGGAGTGGGATGTTAACAAAACATATATCTGGAACAGGTACTCGCAATTGTCATGTATGTGTGGTGGTTGCAAGGTTCAACTCATATAGCGAATATCTGTGTATATATTTAACATACAATAAGTATTTCCTCATACATATGAATTCTGCAATAGAGCTAGGAATCCATATATTATTCATGTCATGTCGCATAATATTGAACTAATCTGACTGAAATAATCATTGAATATTATCATATAGTCCAAATCATACTATATTTTTCGACATGTAAAAGAATTTGAAAATGAATTGAGGAAATCTGAATCAATTTTGATTTGAAATTTGAATTTAACTATAATTATAGATAATCTACCTAGTTACTCCAGAAATTCAAAATAAAAAATTTCATTTAATCAATTACCTAATAAATCGAAGCATCTTGATGTAGTTTATCGATTTTATCATGATTGAATACCCAATTGAAGGACATTTTCTCAAATTACTCATTTAAGAATGAAAAAGTCTCTACTCTGGCTTGTCTCCTTGACGTTTTTGGTTGAACATGTAGACATTATATACCTTCTTTTTCGTAGTTGCCCAGTTGAATTGTATTCAACACAAATTCAAATAAATATACTGAAGTATTATGAAGAAAAAATACAATAATATTCGTTAGTTTTAATAATTTTTAAACATTACTTTTGTCCTGCTTTTTTTTGTGTATCTACCCTGGCAAATCCGATCCGCTAAAACAAAGCAAATATCAAACGGCCATTTTGCAAATGGCGCTCAATGGCACTCATTGACGACAATTTAGTAATACCAAATAAAGAAGCGGTTCAATGGTAGCAAGCAGGGTGAACGTATCTCCCCACTGGTAAGTCGTACTATTTATATAATTTGCGTAATTTAATTAGCATTAGTTGTTTGAGTTAAACAATAGTGTGATAGTTAACGTGTGACATAATATTAATCCAAAATTAACATGCGTTAATTAGAAAAATTGAGTTTATGAGGAAAACGCCTCTCCCCTGTTTTAGTTCCCCTGGCGAGATTATTAACAGGGGAAGTACTGAATGACCAGGGGAGATAACTTTGATAATTATATGTTTGTATAAACTAATTTAAAGATAGTTAATGTTCTAATTCAGATATAGTTGAGTACAATGTTTCGTAAAAGTTAATTTTAATAATAGTTTTATCACATAAAATCATTTCTTTCACCAAAAAAGTCTTGATGTCTTTACCCTGCCTTATGTATTTTCCCTGGCTACCTAGATAATAACTAAAAATGTATAAATTGACTTGCCCTTACGCAAATGTACACTCAGAAAAATCTAAAGTCGTAATATACATGTTAAATCAAAAAACTCCAACTTTTTTCCTTGGCCGCATCCTCTATGTACTTGAGACCTCTTATCGTAGAATGACGTATATATATATATATATATATATATATATATATATATATATATATATAAATATATATATATATAGACTTGCCATACGTCCCGGTTTGGCCGGGACAGTCCCGGTATCTTGCTCTTGTCCCAGTGTCCCGCCCGGTTTTATCGATGTCCTGGAAAATGAGTGTAAGATGTAAAAAGTAACGAATAATGGCTGTAAGTAGTTTAATTATAACAACAGGCCTATGAGATGGGTGAGCGCTACCTAGTGTAGAGGTGTACACTATCACTTTATGAGAGACTTGAGCGCTTTGTTTTGAAAGCATAGATTAACATTGTCAACTTAACAATTAATTGTTTTTAATTTGACAAAAAACTTCTTATAATGGTTTTTGTATTAAAAAATAAAAGACTTAGGTATTAATTGTTGAATCAAACAATTTCATGAAGAACTTCAAATATGATTTTATTAACATTTCTCTCTCTCTAAAAATTATCATTAAAATGGAAAAAATATATTTTTGAATTGCAAAAATTCTTTTTTTATTCTTAAAATGTGTGTTGAACAAATTTAGGGTATCTTGATTCCTGCTTCCTGTCACTTGCAAGGCATAAAAATGCTTCAAACTCAATATATTGCTACTAATTTTTTTTTCCATTGAAGGACCACCCTCTACTGGAGGGTATGGAATACCTTTTCTGTTGAGGCCATCCCATATTAATGTGTCCCGGTTTCACACACCAAAAATATGGCAAGCCTATATATATATATATATATATATATATATATATATATATATATATATATATATATATATATATATATATATATGTATATATAATTATTTATTCGAATTGTTGTTGCCTGTGAATTATTTCTAATCTCTTGATAATTATTAGCAATAACAGGCTTGTTGAATCTCAAAAAACTCGATTGTTGACGTTTTGCCCTTACCATCTGATAATAACAGATTTGAGTGTTAATATTGAACTGAATAGCATGTAATAAATCACAAAGAACGGCCACAGCCAAAAAATTTTAGTGAAACATAGTAGTCTTTTTTAACTATTCAAATTTTTTCAAATCAATAAAAGTCAAAGAAATTTCAATTTTTTCAAAAGTTTTGATAAAGCCACGAATGTCGTGGCGAAACGTCAACTTGATTCGACTGATTCAACAAGCCTGTTATTGCTAATAATTATCAAAAAAAGGAAAAAAAAGAAACACGTTATATATATATATATATATATATATATATATATATATATATATATATATATATATATATATATATACTAGCGGGACCCGTCGCGGCTTCGCCCGCGTATCCATATATGTATACGTATGAATTTATTAAGATATAGTTCATATTCGTAATTCGTAATAATACCAAAAATTTATTCCACCCCCGTTCAACCCCTGAATGATCGAATTTTAAAAAATGGAGAAAGTGGGTTTTCAAGATAATTATAAGGAACATTTTAGTGGCCGAATGAAATCGCTAAGTCGATTATTTTGCCAGAAATAGCCAATAAAAAAACAGACTCACTCCTTTTTCACCCCTAAATGATGGGATTTCAAAAAAGTGAGAAACTACTTTCTAAAGTTAATTTTACTTAATATTTTCGTGAAAGAGCGGGATCACTAAGTCCATTATTTTGCGAGATTCAGCCAAAAATAGCCAATATACGAAAAACACATTTCACCCTCTTTCAACCCCTAAATGATACAACATCAAAAAATGCAGAAAATGGTTTTTTAATAAAATTATAAGGAACATTGTAGTAGAAGAACGGAATCGCTAAGTCGATTATTTTGCCGGAAATAGCCAATATAAAAAAAACAGACTTACCCCTTTTGCACCCCTAAATGATGGAATTTCAAAAAACTGAGAAACTACTTTCTAGAGTTAATTTTACTTAACATTTTCGTGGAAGAACGGGATCGCTAAGTCCATTATTTTGCGAGAAACATCAAAAAACACGTTTTACCCTTTTTCAACCCCATAACGGCGGAATTTAAAAAAAACCCCGTCTTAGTGGGAATCTACATGATCAGACTTAACTTCCCACCAAATTTCAAAAATTTAAAAATTGGATTCAATTTTTCGGCTTGTATTATATATATATATATATATATATATATATATATATATATATATATATATATATATATATATATATATATATATATATATATATATATATATATATATATATAATATATATACAATATATGAAACATTTCTGAATTGATCGAATAACATCTATCGATAAATCCGACAAAAAAAGTAACGCTCTTGCTGAACAAAGAGTTCATTAATTATTTTTGTTGCCCATTAGAGTGCCGGTACTTTTTACACACCGTTTGCGAAAATCCGTTGGAATTTCATCGAATCCGGTCTATTTTCGGATGTAATTTCATCAGTAATGATTACCGTCCTGTTATTGAATAACTGAATTGAAAATTATGTTATTCACACCAGTACATTCAATTGTACTCCTGCGGCGAAATTCGTCATTATAAATCGACCAATTACTGTTGCTCGCTTCATTTTCCATTCGAATCGGATTATTGCTTGATAATTATCATTCTAAAAAGCTCCTCGCAATCTATACGGAAATTGATAATCGTCAGATATTATTTATCAATTGTCATTTTAATGATTTAAGGTGCGTCTCTGTCATTAGGGGGCATCCATTAATTACGTGAGGTGTTTAGGGGGGGGGGGGAGTCGAGAGAAATCTCACTCAATCTCACGTGGGGGAGTGGATGGTCTCGGCAAATATCACATAATTTTTTTCTCGCAAGAAACAGTATAAAATTGCGAGTAAACTGGGTTAAATTAAGTAAAAAATGTTTCTCCACTAAAATATGTCTGAAACATACGTAATAATATTCATCGCTGCTTTATTATGCACTAATAGAATTGTGATAATAATAATAATAATAATCTTTATTCATCCTGTTTGACATTTAACAACGTATAGGACAAGTCAGGTAAGTATAAGTATAAGCACATTTATCTATAATGAAAGGAAAAGAAATACAGAACCTCTAAAAACTATCACATAAGTATTCACCTACACTATAGTAGCACTTTGTTAACAAAAAAGCCTTGACTGCTGAACGAAAACAAATTTTCTCCAGAATATTTATATTGTCTGGTAGTTTATTAAATAACTTGATACATGAATATATTGGGGATGTTTCAAACTTGCTGGTGTTATGCTTTGTTATAGACAACAAGCTAGTATTCCTTGTGCTGTAATTATGGAAGCTAGAGAGCTTGACGTACAGTTTTTCATTGTCTTTAGTGTAGAGAAGACATTTATAAATGTAAATACATGGAGGAGTCAATATTTTATTTCCCCGAAATATTGATTTACAAGATGTTCGTGGGTTAAGCCCAAAGATCATGCGCAAAATACGCTTTTGTGCAACAGTCTACCAAAGTCAGTCGAATTACCCCAGACCTAAATATTATAAGACAAGTGAGAATAGACTAGTCCATAATAAACATTCACTAGTGCATCGAGTGGAAGCGAGCTCCTCAGTTTGCTTATAGCGTAAAAGGAGGAGGGAAGTTTTTGCTGATGTATGCAATATGTTCGCACCATCTCAAGTTACTGTCAACAATTACTCCCAAAAACTTCGAGGAAGATCATCTCAGCTCAAATTTAATCAGTTCAGTTTTATCAACATTCAGTATGAGTCTGTTGTCCCGACACCACAAGCTGAAGCTTTTTAATAGTAATTCGCCCAGACCAGTGAGCTCGCTTATATTCTTTGCCTTCAAGAAAAATGAAGTATCATCTACAAAAATTACAAGTTTATCCATCTTTATATGGTCCGGTAAATCATTTATGAACAAAATAAAAAGTAATGGTCCTAGTACAGAACCTTGTGGGACACCGAGTCCTATTTCCAATTCAGAAGAGCATGTATTTCCCACCCTAACAGTAAGTTTACGATGGGACATGAAACTAATAACCCACCTCAAGAAAGTACCGCGAAAGCTAAGATTGTGAAGTTTACTTTCAAGGAAACAAGGATCGGTGGTATCGAAGGCTCGCGACAGGTCAAAAAAGAGACCAGCCACAACGATGATTGAACGAATTGTAGAAAATCAATGACAGCTGTACCGGTTGAACGTCCGGTTCGAAAGCCATGTTGGCTTTCGACAATTAAATCGAATTTCACTAAGAATGACATCAAACGGTTCAGTATTATTCTTTCTTTATATATATATATATATATATATATATATATATATATATATATATATATATATATATATATATATATATATATATATATATTTGGAAACAATTTATTCATTTATTAAACATGAACAACTATTCTTCTAACATTATCCGTTAGCTATGAATGAATATTTATTAGCAGTAAATAAATTTTTGTTGGAAAGAACATTTATTCTTCATATACCGTACGATGGGAAGATTATTGTTAAAAAATAATGCTATCTATAAACTTTTATGATAATTATACGATGCACTTATAATTTT